>VWZD01010719.1:748927-788772 GCA_013396695.1 Sakesphorus luctuosus
GCCCCACTCTGGCCCCGCTGCCCGGCCGCGGTCCCGGGGCACACGGGATATCCCGGGGGACACGGGATATCCCGGGGGACAGGGACATCCTGGGGGACACGGGGTATCCCGGGGGACAGGTACATCCCGGGCGCAGGGGGTCCCGGGGGACACGGGGTATCCCGGGAGAGAGGGACATCCCGGGGCGCAGGGGGTCCCGGGGGACACGGGGTATCCCGGGCGCAGGGTGTCCTGGAAGCCGCAGAGTCCCGTGGGGGGAGGCGGTCCCGGGGGACACGGAATGTCCCGGGAACAGAAGAATCCCATGGGCAATGGGTGCCGCAAGGGGCACGGACATCCCGAGGGACAGAGGTGTCCCAGGAAAACGGGGATCCCTGGAGCAGGAGGGACCGGGAGACGGGGAGATCCCCGGAGAGGCAGAGGCATTCCTGGACCAGCGGGATACGTGGGGAAGGGGCGTCCCGGGGGCAGGAGCATCCCGGGGAACACTGACATCCTGGGAACAGAAGCATCCCGGAGAGCAGGAACACCCCGGGGTCTGGAGCATCCGGAGGAACAAGGATTATACCGATGAGGGGCATCTCAGAAACGGAGCAGGGCAGACAATGCAGGATGGAATTGTGCTGGAGAGGCCATGGAGGGGACTCACAGTGCTGGAGGGTTTCCTCACCTGGGCACACAGGGCAGTGGGCAGGCAGGAGCACCAGCACCCACCTGAGCCCTTCCTGAAGGCTGTCGGCATCCAGTTCTCGTGGCTGGTGGTCACTCTCAAGGGCTGTGGGATCCAGGAGAGCTGCAGGTTTTGGGGTGTGTTACATGACTACAGCACAGTAGGTAGCTCTGGTACCTTGGAGAGAGAGAAAGAACAAGGCAGGAACCTTTCAGTACATTTGTTTTTTACCATTAAACAGCAAATCCATCGGGTTTCAGTGCCACTTGCACCCTGCACTGCCCCAGGGCACTGGCTGTGGCTCACACCTGGTGAGGTCAATCCCATCATTCCACGATGGTTCCTCGGGGATCTGAACTGCTTCTGGTTTAAAGTGATTAAAGGATATAACTGAAATAAAATCTCTACAGTCAAAGGAAGCATCATTACAGAGGGCATCTCCCCACATCCAGCCCCAGCCCAGTTTGGAAGGAGTGGAACAGGTGTGACAGCTGATAATTTCACACCCTATTTTGTTGGTGTTTCACATGTGCCTCATTACAGTGTGATGGGACATATGGGACAAGGCCCAGGCCCTCCACCAAGGGGAGGATATGAGGAAGCTGAAATAAAACATGGAAGAAGAGCTTTTGAACTTGCTCTGGGTCAGACTGCTCACTGCAAACCAGAACTGAAGGTTCCTGTCCAGCCCAGCAGGGAGTTCTCACCATAAACACAACAAACATGTGTGAGGTTGTCTGTGCAAGAGTGCCAGGCTTGGCCCGTCTATCTGACTCCCAGGAAGCTGAAGGGAATTTTCAGGGAAGCAGTGGAGCAGTGCACAGTGGCTTCCATGCAGGGAATAGCCTGGGAAGGGAGGTTTGGGAGACAAAGATACAAGGACAGAGTGGTAACTGGTGCACATCTCCAGGGACAGCTCCAAAGTCTCTGCCAGATTTTGCTGCTCTCATGTGTGCTGCCCAGCCAGGGGGGCAGGTTTGCCCCTCTGAGTGGCTGAACTCATCTAAACCTCATCTCTCTGCATAAAACTCCCTCACTGAGCCATCCCGCACAGACACACTCACACTGGGGCCAGGTCATTACTTTCAGCACATGCCACGTGATGGCTGTGGTGGTACTGCACATCCAGCTCCTGTGAGCAGCAGAACACAGGCATCGTTCCTTCACCTGAGAGAAAAGAGGTTCAAAAAGACCTCCAAGATCACCAAGCCCAACCTGTGACTGATCCCCACCTCGTCAACTAGCCCAGAGCACTGAGTGCCGTGTCCAGTTGTTTCTTGAACACCTCCAGGGATGAGGACTCCACTACCTCCCTGAGCAGTCCATTTCGATGTTTGACAACCCTTTCCTGATGAAATTCTTTCTAATGTCCAACCTGAACCTCCCCTGGTGCTGCTTCAGGCCATTTCCTCTCATCCTGTCACTAGTTGCCTGAAGAAGTGGGTGACCCTCATCACGTTACTCCTCCAGAGCTGCTCATCACCTCAAGCTCTACCTGGTGGGCTTGATCCAGGATGGTCCTGATTCAACAAAGCACCTCCATGGTTTTAAGTGTGTGATTGTCCTGCTGAAGCACAGGGGAATGATGTTAATTGGGCCTTCAGCTTCCCGTATCCAAACTCTGAACAAACCTGAAATACGAAGCCTGACAGCATCCGATCCCACTCCTTGGCATGGTGCTTAATGTATGTGAGAATTTACTTTCCAAAAACATTTTGTGCCTTTTGGGCTTGAAATCTGCTTGAAAGACACATCATCCTTTGCATGATGTATTGTGCCCAAAATAGCCCTGTGGTTACTATTTCCTCATGTGATTACGATGTATTTGTTTCCGCTCCCTCAGATGTGAATTGCTTTTTTTGGGTGGGTTTTTTTTTCCTTTCTTCTGTACTGATGCCCATATTTTTTCAGATAACAGCAAGGAGAAAATATCCTGTGTGTGGATTGTAATCAGCAGATTAGCTGGCTAATGGAATCCAGCCGATGGAATGAAGTTAAGGGCTGTCCCTGAAAAGCCAGGGCTGCCAAGCTGTAACGAGGGCAACAAGCAAGGAAATGCGTGAGTGAGTGGGCAAGGACACAGCAAACCTCAACACAGCAGTGAGAGAATCATTTGTTCACATTGAGTCACGATTTTTGATCTTGGAGGAAAGCCTTGTTGCTGAGTTATGATGGGTTTTAAAACAGTAATTGCAGAAAATGATGGAAGTGGAAAATGTACTCTGGGGCTGGGAGGCTGCTGCTCACTGCGAGGCTGGGAATGGCTCGTTGTGGGGAAGGGATTCTGCTGGTTCCTCCCACTGGCAAGGAACAGGAGAGTTTCTCAACACTGTTTACTTGAAGCAGAATTCAAACCCCAACGAAGAGGGTGTTAATTCTCCCCGTCCCACCAGCCCTGCAGGAGCACACATGGGCAGATCCTTCGTGGTCAGCAGAACGTGATGGAGCTGTGGCCAGCTGGGAATGTCGTTGCTGCCTCCGGGCCCTCCAGTCAGATCCCAAACCACCACAGATGGTTTCAGCAGCACCCAGACAGCCCTGGAACCCTGCTGTGAGCCCCAAACCATGTGGCACCCCCTCTTCAGCACCCATTTCTGCATATTAAACACTGTTTGATTCACACCTGCAGTGCCCAGTGCAGGTCTGCAAGCAGCTGCTGGTGGGGGGACCCCTTGTTGCCCAGGTGTATTCATCGAGAAGCTCAGTGCAGATGGAGATGGGCTTGGAGGCAGGATAGCTGAGCCAGGACAGAATCCTTCTGCCTCCAGCAGCACACATCTGCTGTACCTTGTGTGTGGCTTGAAAAAGGCAGGAAAAATGCCCCTCTTGACCTCTCTGCTCCCTGCCATGAGTTGTGGTCCCTTGAAGAGCGGCTCTATGCATGGATGGCTGTGGCTGTTATTTCTCTGCTTAGAAGAACTCTCACCTGATGAAAGGTGCACAGCTTGTCCTCAGCA
The DNA here is from genome assembly GCA_013396695.1 of Sakesphorus luctuosus. NCBI lineage: Eukaryota > Metazoa > Chordata > Aves > Passeriformes > Thamnophilidae > Sakesphorus > Sakesphorus luctuosus. The sequence goes on from VWZD01010719.1 coordinate 752,555, forward strand.
GGTGTCAGGGGGAGAGAGCTCTCCTGTCAGGTATGGGATACAGGTATCCTGGAGGAGGTGATGATCTCTGTTTCTCCTGGGAGAAAGTGGCTGTTTCCATCCCTGCAGGGTGTTACTCCGAGGTTTCATTTTATGTCCCCCTTGCTTGCCTGATCATAGAGTCATGGAATTGTTTAGGGTGGAAAAGACCTCCAAGACCACAGAGTCCAGCTGTTGTGCCAGCGCTGCCAAGGCCACCACTAACCCATGTCCCCAAGTGCCACATCCACAGGGCCTTTAGATTCCTCCAGGTAAGGGGACCCCCCCCCACTGCCCTGGCATTGATCCTGTGGCACTTGAGGAGCGACGCCCCCCCAAGGACCATCTCCATCACCCAGATCTGGCTCCTGCTCCCTGCCCATATTCCCACTTTCCTGCTCTAATCCACCACCCAGACAGCTGCAGGCGTATCCAGGCGCTCACATCTCCCTCCCGAGCCGGGCGGGACCCGACCCGCAGTGCCGGTTCGCGGACTCCAGGCGCCCTCTAGCACAGCCACCGGGATAGAAACCGGGAAAAAGCTGCAACGTACCCTAAAATCATGGAATCATAGAACCCATTAGGTTGGAAAAGCCCTCTAAGACCATTGAGTCCAGCCATTCCCCCAGCACTGCCAAAGCCACCACTAACCGAGTCCCCAAGTGCCACATTCACACGACTTTTAAAGGATAAGGGGGAATGGCTTCCCACTGGTACAGGGCAGGGTTAGTGTAGAAATTAGGAGATATTAGAGTGCCTGGAAGTGCCTGGCCAGATCTGGGTTGATTATGCTGCTCACACATTGCCATCTTAAAATAAAAACTAATAATACAATAGTTAATAATATACTTACTGAAGCTTTTGCTAAGAGGAATCATGCAGCCTTCCTTAGAAAACATTAACAGCATTAAAACTGGAAGCTGCATCATCACCACTATCATCATCATCCAGAGTGTTAATTACCTGGAGCAGAGCTAATGGCCCAGATTGGGAATGTCATGTCAGGTGTGTCAGAGGAGGAGCAGAAGGACAGCAGCTGTTGATCCTTAGGCAGATGGATCCCACCTGTGTCTCATCAGCCACCTGCCACCAATTAACTCTGATGAACTCTGAGCACAGTGTGGGCCCCGTCTGCACCTCCCTGCCAAGCAGGAGCTCAGCTCCTCACCCACCAGCCCTGTGACACCACAGATAGTCCTGCTGCTCCCCAGCCCTGTGTCCTGCTCAGGGGGCAGATTTGCTTTTCCTCCCACAGGATCTGCCCACGGAGCAGTCCCTGCCCTGGTGCTGCCCTAGGGGCTGGTCCCAGGGAGCCCAGCACAGGCAGGGACACTTTGGCAGGAGCTTCTTCCCAGCGTGCCCTTAGCAGGGACTTACTCCTCAGAGCAGCAGCTTTATGAGCCTTTGCACATTTCCATGCTCACTCATTACCCCTGTTTATTGTTTTACAAGGCCCCAGAGCTCTGCTCACATTGCAGAGCTGGCCCATGGGAGCTCTCGAGCTCTGCAGTGCTGAACTAATTTCCAAAGAAGAGGGTTATTGGGGGGTTATTTGCTCCAGTTCCTTGGGCTCTGCTGTGGTGTCTCCAGAGGTGGTGCCAGGCTCGGGACCACTGGCTGGGGTCGTGCTCCAGCTGTAGCCTGATGGTATGAAAGTCTCTGTGAGGGAAATGGCCAAGTGTGCACAGCTAACAAAGGCACCTGTGACATTTATACCCTTGCTTTTGAAACCACAGCCATGCTCTAGCCCTTCCCTGTCTCAGGATGTGTGTCTATACAGCTACAAATACCTCAGATATTTTCAAGCTGAGGCATTATACTCCTAAAATATGTTGTGCTGCTGAGGCATGTTTGAAAAGCATCTAAAATATACCAGTCTGAAAATACCTCATATTTGAGAGGTGGGCATGTGCTCTGCCCTTCTTCTGTCTCCATAGGATGTGTTTCAAAGACCCTTTGAACATGCAGCTCCTTATCCCATCCAAAAGCCCCTGTGGGTGACCACTGAGCCAGGAACTTCCCTGTGCTTGGCCATCCACTCCTGAAGCCTTGGCTCCTGCTGGTCTTGGCACAAGAAAAATTAATTTCCTGGCCTCAGCCTAGTGCAGCATCATTAGGACCTGGCACAATCCCCCTTTTGTGCATGGGATGGGGTGGTGGGGACCCAGGACAGCACTGTGGTACCTTGGGGATGCCTGTGGGAACATGCCAGTGCTGGAGGACATGCCAAGGTCCCATATTACAATAGGATGTAGGACAAACCTGCAGGGAGAAAAACCCCTCAGGTGCAAGGGGGGTTCCTGTGTTTGCTGAAGTCTGTTGTATTTTAGAGTGTCAGCAGCTTCACTGTGTCCTGCTCAGCCCCAGGTACTGCTGCCACTTCCCAGTGCTGTACTACCCCATGGGTAACCCAGGGTGCCAGTCCTGGAGCAGGGCAGAGGGTGAGGCTGTGCCCCATGTCTCATTTACCAGCTTGATCCCAGCACAGCCAGTGTTACAGCAAAGGGCTCTTACTCTGCTCTAGAGGAGGGGGCCAAGCCTCCTTGGCTTGGCAGTGGGGACGGACCCCCACCCATCCCATCCTCCTCTGCCCATGGAAGTGATGTCTTGGCCATGGTTGCATTGCCAGTGTGGGGCCTCCTCTTGTACACTGCCAGTGTTGAGAGTGCTGGGGTAGGTGGTTGCTTCACTTGGCTTTGCCATTGGAAGGATAAAGGGCTAATGGGGACACTTTGGTGAGGGAAGAAGTGCTCAGGCTCTGCCCCTGGGCTGCGCAGGCTGAGATCTCAGTACCTGCCCAACTCCATGGTGCCCAAACCCTCTTGTGGAGCTGGATGCTGCTACTATGGAACTGAACACCAACAAGCAGAGACAGTAACAGGCTGAGCTCTCCAGAACTCCCAAGTGCTTTGCAGAGAAAACATTGTCAGTGAGAGGCTGGGGGAGCCACAGGTGGAAGCTGCCACTAAGGATGGACCAGGAAACTGGAGGAGCCTGAGATGCAACCAGAGGGACTGTGTGGAGGAGAGACGGAAAATTAAATATTCAGACAAAGGAAGGAGGTTGCAATACAAGATTGGGTTTGGCAATGTAAGAAAGGAAAGAGACAAAAGCAGTTTCCCAGCAAAATTCTGGAATTTAACTTTCACAGCTGCAGAAGGAAAACAATGACTGCCCCCACAAAACTAGTTGATGGGCTGTGCTGATGAGGAGATGTCGGAGGAATTTCAATTAAAAGCCAGCGACGCTGACAAAGGCAATGAAATCGAAGCGTTCAGAGGTAAGTGAGCGGTGGGGAGGGAGGGAACGGTGCCTGCTCAGTGCTGCGTGGGCTGGGCCCTTCTCAAGGTGGCAGAATCCACACCAGCTGTGCCTGGCAGGGTGCTGGGGTCCAACCCTGGCCCATGTCCCATGCCCTGTGCACTCCTCTCTGGTTCTGCCTCCCTGGCTCTGGGGAGCTGCAGGGCTGTACCCTCTGTCTGGCATCTCTGATAGGTGTCTGCTCATCTGCAAGATGAAATCAAGGTCTCTATTCTTGGGGTCAGCCCTGTGAGATTGGTGTCACATTTGTTCCCAGCTGCCCTCTGCACCTTCCATGCAGGTGATGCCCACTGCCCTCAGCCCTTCCTCTCCAGCCACTCTGCAGCCAGAGCTGTGTGTGCCCTTGGCAAAGGACCTGGAGCTGAACAAGGAGTGGGAAGAGCTGGCAGAGCTGATTAGGAGAGTCATAGCATTGTTTATGTTGGAAAAGCTTGCTAAGATCATTAAGTCCAATCATCCCACAGAACTGCCCAGACCACCACTAACCCATGTCCCCAAGTGCCACATCCACACAGCTTTTTAAATCTCTCCAAGGATGGAGACTCCACCACTGCCCCAGGCAGTCTATGCCAGGGCTGGACACTCCCTTCAGTGTGCTAATATCAGACTTAAACTTCCCCTGGCACAACTTGAGACTGTTTCCTCTCATCCTGTCCCTGTTCCCTGGAGCAGAGCCTGACCCACCTCGGGCTCCCCTCTCCTGTCAGGGAGTTGCAGAGAGTGAGAAGGTCCCCCCTGAGCCTCCTTTTCTCCATGCTGAGCCCCCCCAGCTCCCTCAGCCACTCCTGATGCTCCAGACCCTTTCCAACCTCCATTCTCTTCTCTGGACATGCTCCAGCCCCTCAATGTCTTTGTTGCAAAACTGACCTTAGGACTTGAGGTGAAGCCTCACAAGTGCACAGCACAGAGGACAGAGAAGCCCCCTGACCCTTGGCTGGTGGCACCGCAGTAGGTGACAGCAGAGGCACATGGAAAGAACCTGAACCGTTTTTCCTGCAGCCACCAGGCAGGGAAGATGAATATCTTCCAAGCTGGCGCAGCTGACATCGTGTCTGATGGGAATAGCTCGTCCTTACAGCCTGCCTGTTGGAGAAACAGCTCTGCTCCATCCAAGCTGGCACCAGGTGCTGGGACCAGGGGGACAGCAGGCTCTGCAAGCTGCCAGGAGAGGAATGGCCACATCCTGAGCAGGACCAGGGGATGGAACAGCTATGGGAGCGCGGGGGCAGCTGCAGCACGAACGGCCAATGGAACGACCCGGACCAGCAGGGGGAGGGAGAAATGGCCTCGCACCGAAATATCTCACTTGGCTCCAAGCACAGCACGGAACTTCTGGCACACAGAGCCCTGTGAAACTCCATGCCAAAGAAAACAGCCAGATTTAAACCTCTGAAGCAGAGTGTTTGTGCAGAGCAGCTGGACAGAGCATGGTGCTTGGCCCCAGGTGGGCTCATCGTGTCTCCAGCCCTGTGCGCAGCTCTGTCCCCCAGTGGGGATGGCTGAGCCAAGGGCAGGTGCTGTCCCCATGGCTGTTGGCACAGGTGGCACAGGTGGCACTGGTGGCACCAGCTGCCTCTCCATGCTTGCATTCACAGCCCCCATACAGCAGCACAACGGCCCTGTTGGCTTAACCACCCTGATGTGGATGAGTTGATTTTCTGCTTTCAAAACCAGGTTTACCAATCTGTAGATGGCTCTGAGCACCAGCAGCCCCTGGCACGGCCAGCCCCGCTCCGAGCCCTGCCAGACGCCGCAGCGCTGCCTCCCTCAGGCACGCCGTATCTCCAGGCGTCTGTTGTTCCATTAAGTTATTTTTAGCAAATATATCCCCCTTAGTTCAGCTGCCATTATCTGATTAGTTCCTGTAACTATATGAGGAGCAACATCTCCAGGCGTCACTGCGATTCTGAGCAGGCTGTGTCTCTGAACACACGTTTCCTACAGGAGAGGAACTTGTTGGAGATGCTTCTCACCGTGGCTGTGGTGCTCTGAGCTCTGCCCAAGCTGATTTGGGGGGGCAAGGCAGAGGGAATCAGCCACTGGAGCACACGACCTTTGGTCCAGACAGGATTTTCCAGGCCCGCTTGCCGGCTGCTGTCAGTGATAAGGGGCCGTCTCTTCAGGCGTTGCCCTGATGCGGCCACGATAAGCAGCTGGCTTTGTTTGCTCCTGAGCACAAGGCTGTTGATGGAGATTTCCATCATCAACTGGGGATGGGAGAGGGGAAGATCCTTGTGCAGCAGCAGCCAAGCCTGTGAGGGTGTGTCACGAAGGCACACAGAGGTGCCAGGGCTGGGTACCCCCTTCCTCCAGGCAGGTACCCCAGGGAAAGCTGCCCCACAGCCACGGCACAGGGGCTGGTTAAAACCTGCAGCCCCACAGATGGTTCCAGCATTGCACTTCACTCCGAGGCCTCAGACTCTATTGACTGCAGCTGTCCCAGAAAATCAGATTATAGTCCAAAACCCTGGCATCCAGTCTGCTCTGCCAGGCAGGTCTTCCATCTCCCAGCTCCACCGTCGGGATCGAGAGCACATGAAGGGAAGTGGGAAGATGAGTCTTCACCGTCACAGCTTTTCCTTTAGCCTCAGCTGTGTCGGAGGAGTGCAGCAGACAGAGCTCCTCAGCATTCCCTAGAGCCTGTGACAGCCATGGCCATGCCTGAGGCTCAGGCTGGGAGAAAGGGGATCTCACCCAGGATCCACACACAGGAGCTCCTGGCCAGTCTCCCTTGCCCATGGCCAAATCCATGAGAGTCCTGCTGCCCATCCTGCTCCTGTGCTGGGGCACTTCAGAGCCCTTGAACAGGGATTACTCACAGATTTCAATGCTACCAAAGGGAAAATCTCATCCATGGCTACAGTGAGAATGACCCTGGCTGTCACCTGAGCTGTGGCGCTGTCCCTGGGCTCACTGGGATGCTGATCCCTGCCGTGTCAGCTGTCACCTCCCTGTGCCAGCGCTGTCGCCTCTTCCATCTTCACCGTTTGCCTGCCTGGCTTCTCACCACAGCGATTTCTTTCCAACTCCTGCTCTGCCGTGCCCATTGAAGCCCCAGCTCCCGGCCAGGCCGAGCTACTGGACCATGTCACACAGCTGAAGACATTTATTCCAGCTGAGAGACGCGCAGGTGCCTCAGGTGACATTTGCAAGCGCAGAGAGGTGCCAAGTGTTGCTCGTTGGCACCGGTTGCTGAGGCAGACCGGGGGGAGCTCGGCCTCCCCACCTCGTGCCCCGGGGCTGCGGGGCGCGGGTACCGCATGGGATGTGTGATCCCCACCCCTGGTCCCTGCGCTCCCGCAGACCCCCCGGACCCCATCCGCGCACCTTCCAGTGCCGGTGCTGCGAGGTCCAGGTACCCCGTGGGATGTGTGACAACCCCCTCGCGGTCCCTGCGCACTCGCACCCCATTCACGCACCGCCCGGTCCCTGCGCTGCGGGACGCGGGTTCCCTGTGGGATGTGTGACCCCCACCGCGGTCCCTGCTCTGCGGGTCGCGGGTTCCCCATGGGATGTGTGACCCCACCCGCGGTCCCTGCGCTCCCGCACCCCATTCACGCACCGCCCGGTGCCGGCGCTGCGGGGCGCGGGAGGGGCGTGGCCACTGTGCAGACCACGCCCTCCCCCGCCCTCTGTGNGGCTCCGCCGCCGCCGCCCCCGAGCTGCCCCGCAACGGCGGCGCGGCGGCCGGGCGGCCCTCGCTGAGCAGCAGCGGAGAGTTCTACGACCTTACCTTCAAGGTGCGGAGCCGGCGGTGCTGCGGGGAGGGGTCCGGCACCCCGGGGCGCCGCGTCGGTCGGGTGCGGGGTCGGTTGTAGCGTCCCCGAAGTTCCCGGGGTCAGGACCGGGCGGGCATCCCTCTATCCCTGCATCCCTCCATCCCTGCATCCCTCCATCCCTGCATCCCTCCATCCTTGCATCCCTCCATCCCTGCATCCCTGCATCCCAGCCCCGGCATCCCGCCCCTCCGCAGCCGCTCGGCGGGATGTCCGCAGGGGCTCCCGGGGCGGCAGGTCGCGGTCGGCGGGGCTGTGCTCGCAAAGCCCCGCAGCGCGGCTGCTGCGGCGGGACCTGTGCAAGTGATGGCCAAAGGCTGTCCCGGGAAGTTGCTGTAACCTCCCGGCTCCTCTTTAACCTACAAAACGCGGGGCTGTAAGGGGGTGATGGCACCCCTCGAGTGGCATCGAGTCTGCTGTGGCTGCTGCTGAGATTTCTCCGGCTATTTGGGCTTAAACGGCTTCTCGCGGCTTCGGATCCTGGCGAGACAGTCACAGAACAAATGTATTTACATCCCTTCTGCTTCATCACAGGACCTGATACAAGCCCAGCTTGCAGCTCACTTGACGATTTTAAGGCTCGCTCAGCGATCTCGGGGCTCATTTAGTGATTTTGGCTGAGGCCACGACTCGGTGCAACCTCTCTGGCTGTTTCAATCACGGATCTTTGTAACAGAGTAGGGGGGATTGAGCCAGGAGAGCACGAGGTTTGCTGGGGCAAGTCCTGCCTTGGTGTGTGGTGTTGAGAGTTCCGTGCTTGTGGCAGTCGGTTTGGCCATCCTGTTAAGGTTTGGGTTGTGGGGCAGAAGGTGTCAAGGTCTGGGATGTGGGGTAGGAGGTGAGGGATGTTTCAGAAGTGGGTTTGGTTGCTTTGGTTGGTCCTGATACAGCTGCAGTAATGGTTTAACAGCTTCCCTAAAATGGAGCCACCCCGGTGTTTGTGCTGGTCCCTGGCTCCTGGAGCTCACCTCTGCCTGCCCAGGCTGTGGCTTTCCCTGGGAGTTGTCCCCATGCCACAGGGACGAGCTGAATGAGTCTCAGATAAGCCCAAACACACCGGGTAGCCAAAACCTCTACTGGTCTGTCTGATTTTGAACCAGTGGAAGAGAGAAATTGCTCTGTATCCAGTAAAAACCTGGTTTGTTTAGCTTTCTCCTTCCCTTGCCCCTTCTGAGGCTCCTGAGCTCTGCCTGAGGCAGTGGCAAAGTGCAGTTCCCAGACACAGGGCTGGATCCTGGCCCCGGGTGCTCTGCATGCCTGGGTGAGGCACTGGCAGTGCTGAGCAGGGAGAAGCTGCTGTTGAGGATCACCTGCTCCAGAGAGAGGTCTGGAAAGTTGAAAAACCCCAATATTTTGTACTGAAACTGACCTCTTTTGCCCCCCTTCCATTGGCTTTGCACCAGTACACTTGTGGCTCACTGGCTGCCCTCACCCTGTTGTGCCAGTGGTCTGTGTATGGTGCAGGATGCTGGTGCGGGGCCAGGTCCTGCCCTCCCTGGGAGAGCCCTCCTACCCCAAAACGAGCTGCACCTGCAGCCAGGGCTGCTGCCACCTCTCAAGGTGAGCTGCAGTGCCATGATGATGTTTGCCACCTCTGATGGCTCCTGCGAGGGTTCGGTGTGACCCAGGGCAGTCCCTGCCTTAAAACCATTTAAATCCCGTCACGGGCTAATGGCTCGTGGAAGGCTGATGGGAGCACCTCGGGAGAGAGAGAACCTGCCCTGGCAGGTGCAGAAAGAGCTCATGCAGCCTGGCTCCATGGTCCCAGATTTCTCGGTGGTGGGAAGTTGTCATTCTGCTGAGGGGAGAGGGGCCAGTGCCCCAGGGAGCAGGAGGGCTGTTGGTTTGGACAGAGGTTTAAGGGAGCTGCACATGGGACCAGGCTCAGCTCTGCCAGGGACTCTTTGTGGCAGGGGGTGCCTGCCCTGTCAGCACCCAAGGGGGCTGCTGGGTGGGGAAACAGGCGGGTGGCACCGGGAACTGCTCCCTTTGCATCCGCAGAGGACCAGGAAGGCAGCCATGGGCATGTGTGAGTTCCATTGAAGGAAGTTGCTTGCAGAGGGCTGAATGCACGCCTGGAGCTGGTGCTTATGGTTGGGGACCCCTGAAGTCTCCCCCGGGCAGTGCCACCCTCCCAGAAGGCCCCATAGTGGTGGCATGTGGGGTGTTTTGTGGTGTGCAGGGGACACCCTGCAGCCATCAGGTTACAGCTTGTGTCACCCAGATACCTCTTGGTTTTCTGGGGGTGTTTGTGCCCTCATGGAGGATTTGTTAAGTACTGCTTGGGGGAAGGGGTCTCAAGTCTTACCCAGTGCTCAGGGATGTGGTGCAGGATGGGGAATAATTCTGCTGTGAGTCCCCCCTTTTCTCCCCCCACTCCCCTGGGTCCATTGCTCTTGGATGTGCTTTGTTCCCTTCAAGCATGTGGGATGTGCTGCCTGATCCTGGGCTGGAGCTGGGTGATGGCTGCAGTGGCTTCCTTCCCAAACGCCAGTCTGACCCCCCCTCCCTCCCTGGCAGGTGATGCTGGTGGGCGACTCGGGGGTTGGCAAGACCTGCCTGCTGGTGCGGTTCAAGGACGGCGCATTCCTCGCCGGCAGCTTCATCTCCACGGTGGGAATCGACTTCAGGGTAAGTGCCCTGGGGGTCCTCAGCTCCTGCCTGGGGGCCTGGCAGGTGAGTGATGGATTTTGCAGAGGAGTAACTAAACATTGCTCCAAGGACTTAAACCTCATCACCCTGCCCTATGTCAGGGCACCTCAGGGTCTGATGGCAGTGGTGGCAGCACAGCAGCCTCTTTGTTACAGCTTTGCACAGGGATGGGGGAGTGTGTCCTTTGCTAGAAATCCTGGGGATAATTCCTGTAAGAACTGCTGAGGCCTGAGATCTGCCAGTGAAAATATTTCCCTATGTCTGTTTTGGTGTTTTTAAGAGTTGTTTGGTTTTTTTCTTGAAACAACAAAACTAAAACTGACATGAACTAGGATGCCCTGGAAACATTTCCAGATCACAGTTTTGGGGTGCCAGCATGGGAGTCTGGTGTCATGCAGCCCTGCTCCCTCTGGGTTGGTGGTGTGTGTTGTGCTGAGGGGTCTCTGAGGTCCCTGTTTTGTTGGCAGCGCCTTGAACATCCCAGTACTGTGAGAGTCATGTGGTCAGTGCATTGGAGCTGCATGGCTCGAGCAAGGACAGCGGGATCCTGCTTGACAGAGAGGATAATGGGGAGCTGAAGGGACAGAAGGGGAGGCACATCATGCCCTGCAATGCCCTGGTGTGCCCAGAGCATCCTTTGCCAGGTGGGAACATCTTAGCTCTGTCTGGGGCTCTTGAAACCTTCTCTCGACTGTGTTTTCCCACTACTACCTTGTGGCAGGGGCTGCCTGGGGATGTTGTGGTCCAGGCAGCCCCCAGTGAAGGGGGTCTGTAGTGCTGCCACCCCTGGAGTGGCACAGCAGAGCAACAGGGACGGTGGCTTTGCAGAGATGCAATCAAAGGAACGTTAGGACAGTTGTGCAGGGCACACGACCCAGGCCCATGTGCTCCCTGTCCCTCGCCAGTCCCCTGACCATCTGCTCCCCCCAAACTGTGAGCTTCTCACCCCCTAGGATGTCTGGCTGGCACCACAGGCTCCAGGGGAGGATTGAAGCTGGGGGATGTGCCGGTGCCTCCGCTCTGCCTGCCCTGCTCCCGGGCACCGGCTGCCTCATCTCGCCACGCGGTGGGTTTGGCTGCGTTTCGGTGCCATGATGGTGGGTGCAGTGAAGGGCTGGTGGTGATGCCACACACCAGTGTGTATCCTCCTGACTGCCTTTTCCCAGCAGAGTCTTGGATCTCTCCCTTTCCTGAAGGATTTCTGAGAGATGGGTGTCTCTTGTAACCTGGTGTTTGGAGGGGTGTGAGTAATCCCTGGCTGGTGCAGTGACATGGGGAAGGGAGAAGGGGCGGCTCAGAAAGGCTTTGGGAAGGAAATGATGTTTGTGCCGAGAAAGGCTGTTGGCTGCAGCAGGGAAAATGGGTAAATTGGAGTCTGTAATTTTATACAAAGGTAATTACACTGTATTTCAGGTGTTCTTCAAATGAAAAGCGCTTTATTACTGATTGCAATGATTGATATACCAAGGGTAGTCGTAAAACCCTGTGACTTATTGATTAGAGTGCTGAAACTACTGTTACTGAGAAGCAATCAAATTAGAGTTAATTTACTTTTCTAACAAAGCTGCTAGAGCTACATTGCTCTGAAATGGGCAGACTATACAGTGGGGAAGATCATGTATATGCCCTAAAACTCATTATTATCATCCTTTTAAGGCACTCATAATTTTGGGGGGACATGGAAATAGGTTTTTGATGTGAATCTCCATGCCCATTAAGATAATCCTGTTTGCAGGTGCCGTGTAATTGTCCCTCTCGCTGTTGACACTGCGATGCAGATGATGCTCTGGGGTGACAACGCTGGAGGCTTCTGCTGGTTTTAATTTGTGTCTTTCTAATCATAAAACTGTCACGTGGCGGCTCCTTCTCTCAGAAATTCCAGAATTTGGCATGGGGTTTGCTGGCTGAAGTGAGTGAGGCTGTTTGCGAGGTGGGCAGGGGTGAGAAGGTGCTGCTGGGGGTTTGCTGCTTTCTCTTGTCCTGGTGTTGCAGGTGCTGAGGGAGCAGAGTGGTTATTTGGGGATTTTAGGGGGTTTTGGCAGGGTTTGTGGCAGTCTCTGAGCCTCACTGGCAGCAGGGCCCTCCCCAAGGCCAGCACACGTGGCAGCTGCACTCCTGTGCACGTGTGACCTTGTTTGGGGCAGGAGCCGGGACCTGCCAGGACCCTGGATCCCATCCCAGCTGGGCAAACCACGGGCACAGAGCAGAGCTGGGACCTGCCAGGACCCTGGATCCCATCTCAGCTGGGCAAACCACGGGCACGGAGCTGCTCAGCTCCTGATGTTGTCTTTGGGATCATGTCCACTGTTCTTTTTGCCACCTGGTCCCTGCAGGCTCTGTGGGATGGGGTGGAGCCGGGTCAGGAGCAGCCCCTGCACCCACCCAGCCACTCTCCACCTCCTCTCCCAGTCCAGCCACTGGTTCCAGTGGACTCCAGGATCCATCACTCATTTTTGAGGATGTCAAACCATTAGATGCATGCAAAGCTATGGCTAATGCATTATATAGGCCTGAGCTCTTGTAAATGAATAGAAATCCATTTAAAATTAATCTGGCATTACAATTCCTAATGGTCCCCGAGGTTTGTTCCCTCCTACTGTTTTATGTGAGGGAGAACCTCCCACATTGTGTTTGTTTATCATTATCTCTTAAACAAAGAAGGATGTTGATCTGAATATATTTGGAAAACAAACCACTGATGCTGTGGAAACAAAGATGATTGTAGCATTTAAAAAGGCATCAAAATGGCACCTGTTGGCTTCGAGCTGTGGAGGTGTCAAGTTCTCAACATTCCTTCTGTGAAAATTGGGGTGCTGGGAGAGCACCTTTAGCTCTTGGAGAACATTGCAGCCCTCAGTGTTCAGGCAGGATAGTGCCAGGGTGTCCATGAACCAAGGATTTGGCTGGGGATGCACTGCTGGGGTGGTCCGACCGCCCCCCTGCTGTGGGATCACTTGGAGGGACAGAAAAAGCTGTTGAAGTTAAGGTGTTGCTTCCCCCTGAGGAGAAAACCTTGGAGGGAGGCAAACCCCTCTCTGTCTCTGGTGTCTGGGTCACAGGTGTCACCTCCAGGGTTTCCAGCCATCACTGGATAATGAGGAGCTGAATTATTCCCTCCCATGAGCTGTGCCAAGCCATGGCACAAGATTTTCTTCCTGCTGGGGGACCCTGGCAGGCCCCTCTGTCTAGGGGGTCTCTGCCCACAGATGCCCAGTGGTGAGGGCAGAGCAGCTCTCTGGGCAGGTCATGTGTGCTTTCCTGTCTTCATACATTCAGATTCCAGGGACAAGGGGCTCCTGGAGAAGAGCAGGTTTGTCCCTCAGAGGTGTGAATCCTGTTTTTCTCGGTACCACTGAAGGAGCTGCCTCTTGCTGTAATTTTGGCAGCGCTGCAGAAACCTCGACAGAAATTCAAGCTGCGCAGCCAGTGGGACTTCTGTCCTGTTGTGACAGCTGAGTAACGGGAGGAAGGTCTGGCCAAAGCAGAGGAGCCAAAGGGCGCCGTGAGCCCACCCTGTCCCTGTCCCTGTCTCTGTCTCCAGTGCCATCCGAACCCACTGAAGCTGCTCAGTCCGGTGCTCGCAGCCCCGAGCTCTGCGGGGTCGGGCAAGTGAAGATTTATGGACTAATTGGACCTGAAAGGAGAAGAACATAAAAGAAAAAAATTAAGGATGAGGCTTTTCTCCCTAAGAAGAGGTGCTAATGAGCTGCTTTGCATTAGCGAGGTGATGGTTTCTGTGTTAATTAGGGGGATGAAACCACTGGGAAGCACTTTGTGGTGAAGTTCAGAGCAGGGCGGCTTCTCTTCGCCTTCTCCGAGGTGTGCAGGGTGTCGCTTCTCCTTCGCTGCCCCGAGGAGCGGAACAAACCCGCATCCATCCTCCGTACCGAGCTCAAGCGCTGCTGGAAGAGGTGCAGGGGAGCCGGCCCGAAGCTTCGGCAGAGCAGGCAGGGGACACGGGGATCGCTTCCTTTGAAGGTTCAGCTTTGATGTGTCCTGGTTCACACCGATGTGCCCGGGGGGTTCTGCTGCTGCTGCCCCTAGCACAGCCCCTCAGGAGGCTCCGAGCTCGGGGCTGCAGCTGGGGCGGCTGCTGGGCTGGAAATAACACCTGCCAAGTGTGGCCCTGAGCTCTAAGGACTCTTGTTCACCCTCAGCCCTGTGCTACTTAGGGGGTGGAATCAACTGTGTATAATTTATTTTTTGATGAGGTTTCATTCATCTCTGTTTATTTTTTGCTGTGTTTGTGTGTGTACCTTCCCTTGGCCCTCAGTGGCCGTGGGCTGCCTGTGCCTCCTGCAGCCAGCTGAACTCTGCAGAAGGATGGGAAGCTTTGTTCCTGCCATCCAGACTAACAGTGACCATGGTTTGAACTCACCAAGACTGGTCCTGGATCTCCATGTGCTCAGGGGAGGGGCCTTTGGATGCCCTGAGCATCTGCCAGTCCCCAGTGGGCACCCAAATGTCTGTCCTTGGGGTGATGCTCCAGTTCCCAGCAGGTGCCCACACCTGTGCCCGCATCCCTGCCCTCAAAGGGATGCTCCAGCACAGCCTTTACCCAGTGCCTCCCCTTGAAGGGCTGGAGCAACCTGGAGCCTCCTGGAAGCCAAGGGCTGGCTTCCATCTCAACATTTGGCTTGGAGCATTAGCAGGGCTCATTTTCTGATGGATCAATCTGGAAAAAGTGGGAGGAGAGCTACTTAGGCCAGAAGAAAGAAACAGAAATAAATTAATTTCAGCATGTCTTTCTATACTGAATTAGCCCTGGATGTTGGAGGGAAAGGACTCTGGAGTTGGGCAAAGTGTTTAGTCTCTCCTTTGCCATGTAGCGTTGTGATGTGTGTAGGGTCAGGATGGGGATCTGCTGCAGGAGAGTGGTTTTGGTCCCCAGGACTGGAGCACCAGAGGGAAGGGGCCTTCCCCAGGAGAGGTATCTCAATGCTGCTGCATTTTTTGGGCCAAATTCCCTTCTGTTGAGCTGCTGTGCTGGTGGCAACATGGGTACAACCAGGGTGGGGAAGGAATGGGCAGGTGGATGTCTGTGTGCCCACGACCAGGGGTGGAACTGGGTGATCTTTAAGATCCCTTCCAACTCAAACCACTTTGTTTTCTGTGTATTTCCAGCAGCCCTTTGTCTAAAATCAGTTTTTCTGCAGCTCCCATTGCTGGAAGAATTTTAACAGCAGCCAGCAGCTGATTTCATATTTTTGCATTTCTCGCTGTACAGAGAGCTGGGCTCAGTTTGCCCAGAGGAGCTTCCCAGCCCTGGAAGTGTCCAAGGCCAGGCTGGACAGGGCTTGGGACAACTTGGTCTAGTGGAAGGTGCCCCTGCTCATGGCAGGGGGGTGCAACTGCATGGTCTTTAAGGTCACTTCCAATCCAAATAATTCCAGGATTCCATGATTATTCCTGTGCTGCTTCTGCCCCTTCTGGCTGGTTTCAGGGATTGGATGTGATGCCGTCACCAGTGCCATAGGGACCAGGTGTGCCTGAACCCAGCAGCAGGTGAGGCAGACCCCGTTGCCCTGGCACAGGGAGGGCAGTGCTTGGCAGCTGGAACACACTGTGATTTCACTGATTCCTGTCGTGTGTGACTCTGAGGACACCGCTCTCTCCGCAGCTGATGCTGCTGCTTGTTCCCCGCTCACAGGACGGGCTCTCAGGGGAGTAAAGATCCATTTTTCCTGGGAAGCTGAGCCCTGCTTTGCTGTCAGTGGCTGCTCCCTCCCTTGCAGAGGGACACTCACAGCTTTGCAGTCGGCGGTGCCTGTCATTTGCATGCAGGGGCTCAGTTGCCAAGAGATGCTGTGACGGTGCCCGTGGCGGCTGTGCCCGCTCCTCTCACAGCTGCTGGGGTTTTATTCATCTCTCTTTGCCTCCTGCATTTGAAGAATAATAACCCCCAGTTCTGCAGCACACCAGGGAGCTGCAAACCCCCATGTGCAGGCGGTAATCCCAGTGGACAGCAGACTCCATTCCTGCCTTGGGTGAGGCAGAGAAATAAGATGAGTGTCTTCAAAGCAGAGAAGTGCTAGAGCTGCTCTTTGCATGAGCCCCAGTGCCTGGGTAAGAAAACTCTTCACCAGTTTAATGCTCTTTGCAGGATGGTGGGAAGGTGCCTTCCCCACTCTCCCACCCCTCGGTGTCAGAAATACCACCCAGAGTAGAGTGTGGAATTTTGCATCCACTTCAGCTGATACAAGAGAGCTGGGAATGTGGGGTTTGGGAGATGCTTCTGGAAGGGCATTGGTGTCTCCCAGGCTCCTGCAGCTGTGCTACTGCCCAATGGCTTCCTGGTACACACTGATGTCTGGTGTCCTCAGAGGTCTGTCCTGGTCTGGAAGAGTTGGAATACTGAGTTTTATTAGCTCAGGGAAGAGCATGAGACCTGGGATGCTCAGGAGGTGCAGAGCCAAGACAGAGGCACAGAAAAAATACACTTGGGAGCTGCTGGTAAAAGGAAGGAGGTTGTAAAGGTGTTCACCATAACCTGGCTTTGCATCCTTCTGCTTAGAACTGTGTGGGATGCCAAAACCCTGATAGAAGGTGGGGATCAACATAGTGGAAACAGCTGGAAAATGCAATTCCCACCCACCCACAGCATCTCCAGGGCTGTGGGTCAGTGCCCCACTCCAGCTTAGCAGGATCCTTGTGCAGGAGCTGGTGGGAGGAGGTTGGGCTGGAGGAAGGCTGTGGGCACACAGCTGTGCTGTGCCCGTGCCTCTCTCGGTGCTGCCAGGTGGGAAATTGGTCCTGCTGAGCACAGTTTGGGCTCTGGAACATCCACTGCCCTGGTGCTGAGCAGGCTGGGTCTGCTCCTGGTGCCAGGACCTGTGAGGGAACACTTTATAACGAATAAAACATTTAAATGGGGCCAGAGTAAATCTAAATGGTTTGAATATTTAATGGAATACATTTGGCTTAATTTCACTTTCATCTTTTATTTGTGATAAAATATTGAATTCAGCTGTGTAGAACTGGGTTGTTCTTTGAAAGCAGAGGGAAGGCAGCCAGGAAAGGGGGACAGGTGGGTTTTGGGGTGCCTCTAAACCCCCCACTGCCCCTGGGATGGCCCTGAGGGGCATCCCTGTCCCTTGGCTCTGCCTTGCTCAGCCCCATCATCCCCTGAGGCCTCGCTGCCTTTCCGCTGAGTTGCTGCCTCATTTAGTTAATTAATTATTTGGTCCCAGCAGGCTTTGGGTTACTCCCAGGTTGGATGTTGATGATCTCCGTGGGGAAGGTCCCGGGTTTGGCAGTGCTGGGATGGCTGAGAGGCAGGAGCTGATTCCAACTGAGCTCTCCAGGCACTGACTGTGTGTCATCCTTCCCTGGAAACCACCTTTCCCTTCGCCCTTTCCCCAAAGAGCCACTTCCCTGACACCTGAGCCATGGAGACAGGGATTGGGTTTGTCCCATCCATGGGCCTTTGCTGGACCCTCTGAGGGGACACTGAGCATCCCTGTGGCAAAAGGATGTGCAGTGATGGGCCACTCCAGAGCCTGGAAGTGAGTGCCTGCAGATCATCTCCCTTAGGGAAAAAAATGGGAAAACCAACCCCATCCAGTGGATTGCAGCTGTGTTTATGGGGGAAGGAACCACAGCGTGGTGTGTGCCTGAGCAGTTGTCCCTGTTCTTGGATGGCAGTGGGGGACACACTGTTCCTCTAGCAATGGGGGATAGAGGGATCAAGGGCTTGTTGTTTACCTGCAGAGCCTTCAGAAGCAAAATATTTTGTTGTTGGCACCATCGGGACATCCCTGCCCTAGAGCAGAGCACTGGCTCAGTGCTGTGCCATGGCATGCCAGGGCTGGGTGGTGCTTGGCCATGCTGTCCATGTGGCTCCTGGAGCATCCCAGAGCGACGGAGCTGCCTGGCCAGGGATCTGCAGTGGAGTGGTGCAGCTCACTCAGCTCTGTTTGGCTACCGGGGCAGGCAGCATTTTGAATCCTGGCTCAGCACCGAGTCATTGCCCTGAAGGATTGGAGAACCTCTCGCAGGCAACAGCAAATAATTCATCTCTATGCCTGCACTGGGAAAAAACATTGATTAAAAAAACTAATGTGTGTTGGGAGCTTGTGGTGCTTCAGCTGTCATGGGTGATGTCCATTGGCCTGGGCTGTGGTTGTCCCAGGGTGAGGAGGAGTGAAATGGGAGTCTGGGGGTCTGGGTGATGCTTCAGAGCCTGAGGAAGTTGTTGGTGTGACAGAGCAGAGGTCAGTGCTGCCTGCAGGAGGTTGGCAGGCAGGAAAGGTCAGATTGTAGGGAAGACAAGACTGTCAGCATGTCTCTGAGGATGTAACTGGCCCTGATGTGAACACCTGGACAGATCTCTGTGAGGGTTTTTTCTGTTTAATTCATTGAAGGGCAGGGGATGAGGGGGAGCTGTACCCAGCTGCATCAGTGCAGCCAAGCCCACTTGGCTTGGATGCCACAAAGCCACCCACCTGTGTCCACACTGCCAGCCCTCGTGCCATCTGCCTGTGTCTTGGGATGTTTTTCTCCTCCCTGCCAAGCCATGATGTTCCCAGGCCCAGTGACACTTGGGGAAACGAAGGCTTTGGCTTTTCCAGCTTTGCCTGCACAGCATCACCACGGCAACCACTCCGCTCGTCCTCGGCACCAGTTTGTGGCATTAACACTGTTCTTGGGGCAGAGCCCCCAAGCCACGGCCAAGTGCCCCCATGGTGTGAGGTGTGCCAGGCACAGGGGAAGGTGAGTGGGACAGATGGGTCCTGCCCCAGCACTGGTGCATCTCCTTCTCACAGGGACTGAGCCTGGATTGACCCTGGTGCCTGGCACTGTCCCCCCAGGAGAGCCACTGGTGTCAACACTCCTGTGCCCTGTGCTCCCAACCTTGGAACAACTCCCTCTTAATTACCTTTTTCCTCCAAAGCCAAGTGCAGGAGGCTGCTGGAGGCTTCCAGGGAGCCCTAGCCCTTCCAGGGAGTGCAGACCCCACTGGTGAGGACCTTGCTCTCTGTTGGATACTGGATTTGGTCCGAATTGCTGGATTTGCTCCCTGTGCTGCTCGCCAGCAGCAGGTCCCACTGGTGCCTCTGTGCCTCACTGCTTCCTCCGAGCTGATGACTAAGAAACACTGAACTGCGTGGCTGGATGAATAATTCCGCGCAGACTTGCTGCTGGGGGGGTCGTAGCAAAACCCTGCCCAGGGACCTGCTTGTCAGCATGGAACGGTCCCTGGATGAGCATCCATCTCCCAACGGTGTCCTGGGCACTGCAGAGTTGGGACAGACCCTTTCCTGGGAACACAGGGAGCCCTTCCATGCAGCCACATGGCTGGGCTTTCCTTGGTGTCTCTGTTTTCCCCGGAGCTGGGTGCCCTCAGCCTCAGGGGCTGTAGGAAGCAGCGTGTGCCCAGGCTGTGCCCCGCGGGCTGCCATGGCCCCGTTTGCCGCGTGCCACGGCGGAAGCGCCGGGGGATTGTTGCTACTCTCGGTGTCAATTTTTAGAGCTCAGCCCAGATTTGGCAGCAGTGCCAGCCAGCCCACACAACTCCAGCCTCAGCACAAGGCTGGCAGCTCTGCTGGGCTGGTGGCAATGTGGCTTTGTGAGCCCCCTGTGCTGTGTCCAGGCACCTTCCCATGGCACCAGCGCGGCAGGGCTGGGAAGAGACCCCAGCATGGTGACAGCTGTGCTACACTGCCATGGACACCCATCAATCACCAGTGTGTGTGTTGTGGGCTGTAACCATCACTCCTGCATGTTTCTGTGGGGCCCATGGGGGCTTTGTGCTCGTGGTGTGCCCGTGGTGTGTTCATGGTGTGCTCACAGTGTGCTCCTGGTATGCTCCTGGTGTGCTCAGTGTGTTCACGGTGTGCTCCTGATATGCTCCTGGTGTGCTCATGGTGTGTTCCCCACCTTGCTTTGGGGTGTGGGACATCCACACGACCCAGAGCGTGGTGCCCCTGTGGTGCTGCAGACCCTGGAGAGCAGCACCCAGAGCTCTTCATACAGTTAGTGCTGAGGAGCTGAGCTTAGACAGTGTGTCCTGCTGTGTGGGGGTGCTACATGGGTCTCTTTGCATCAGGGTGACTTGTCAAGGTGGCTCCAGGCAAGGCTGGAGCTCAGTGAGTGGTTCTGCAGCTCAGC
Source organism: Sakesphorus luctuosus (assembly GCA_013396695.1). Lineage (NCBI taxonomy): Eukaryota > Metazoa > Chordata > Aves > Passeriformes > Thamnophilidae > Sakesphorus > Sakesphorus luctuosus. Next base: position 772,432 of record VWZD01010719.1, read on the forward strand.
CCGAACTTCCTTCAACATGTTAACGAGCTACACTTATAAATGTGCATGAATTAATGAGAGAAGTGCTCGACAGTGCCGAAAATAACCTTGTTCCCAAGCAAGCGTTTATGCTTGGCAGATGTGTTTTCCCCCCTGAATAATGCACACGTGAGGTCACACTGCTCTGACAAGGAAGAGCAGCAGGAGTGGAGCAGCTTCAGGGGCTGATCTCCAGGGCTCAGCCCTGCAGCCCAGGGCAGGGGTAGGAATCCTCTCCCAAGGAGCCTTCTGCTCCAGCTGGAGTTCTGGGCTGAAGACGGGCTTTCCAAGCATGTAACAAAAGTCAAGGCAACTGCATATGGGTTTTGGTCCAGTTTTATTTGTAAAACAATTGTCAGTGTCTTGGAAGGTCACCTGGCAATCCAGAAGCACTGTCTGCTCTGTGTTCCCATCCTGGTGCTGCTACCTGGACCTCCTGGCGACCAAAATGGCAGGATTTGGGGTGTTTTGCCTCCCTGGGGTGATTTCCCAGCACAATCCTGGCTTGCAGCCCTGCTCCAGTGCCCCACACTGGGAGAGCAAATGGTGGAGTTGGATTAGATGGTCTGGTTTGACTGACTGGAGTGGTTTTGGCGTGGAAGTGCCAGTGATGTGCCGAGTGTGCTGTGCTTCCTTATACCTCACCATCTCCCAGGGCTTTTGGTGGTGCCCAAACCTTGGGAAGAGCCTGATCTAGTAGAGCAGAAAATACGAGAGCTGGGTCTGCTGCCAGAGAGGAGGAAAAGCTTTGCAAAGAACAAAGCTTTGACTCCACAGAGCCTGGGCTGGTGGAACTCTGTGCTGGTAGCACCAGGAGAGCTCCTTGTGCCGTGGCTTCCTCCTTATGCTGCCATCAGTGGATCTGAGTGACCACCCTGGAGCTGCCAGAGGGGTGCTGGGGCAGGGGCTGTGCCCATTCAGCCCCTGTGTCCTCAGATCTGTCCCAGGGGGACTTCAGGGTTGTTCTTGCACGGGAAGCCAGGAGCGCCAGGTGGCCAGGCAGGACCATGGTGGCATTGCCACCCGTGGCAAAGGTGAGGTTTATGAAATCTCACTGGGATTTTGAGGAGCAGCCACAGGGCCGAGGAAGGGTCTGCCTTGAGGGGAGGGGGCTGGGGCTCACTGTACTTCAGCCCTTTCTGTCCTCACTGCCATCACACCACACAGAAATGGGCTGGGGACTCAGGGGGCACTGGGACCTGATGGGTGCCAGAATTTGGGGGCTGACTGGACATCCAGGGCTGTCAGAAAATCTCATTATAGTTGTTCAGGCACTGTGTTTTCTGTGAATCCTTTGAAGGCTCTGTCTGGGCTCGGGTTTGCTGCCCAGCGAGAGCGCGGCGTTCGGGAGCTGGCTGCCTTGGCTGCAGGTGAAGGATGGGTGTGCTTGGGATAAAAAGCTGCAGATTCCTTTGTCAGGTCTTTGGGGATTTTATTTTCTTTAGGGATGAGAAGCACTCTTTAATAATGCTGTTTGCAGTGCTGTCTGCAAACGATGCTGTGTTACTGCTACAGTGTTTGCTGCTGGATGTTCAGCCCTGATTTTTTTTAATTGGATTGTAAAGTCTTCACAGAAACTTTGGGCAAGTTTTCAGCATGGGGCGCAACCTGGGCCTGGCTTCAGTCACTGAGGCAAATCCTAGAATTGTTTAGGTTGGAAGAGACCTTTAAGGTCATAAAAGGGCTGCAAGGCAAGGCATTATTTCCCCCCCAAATAAATGATTCCCTAACAGGACTTGAAGAGCCATCTTTCATCCCCACAGCACTGAGGGCGCTGTGTTTGCTGCAGATGAGAAATGGTATCACAGCAAATGCTCTGTGGAGATCCCTGTTGTGCTTTGCAGCGCGGTGTGTCCTTGAGGAGGAAAATGAAGATAAATATGTTGAGCACCACGTTACTTATTCTCGGTATTGGCACCAATTTGCGTGAGCCATCTCTGCCCCCTTTGTCTCCAAGGCTGCCTGCTTTGGAAATAAGCAGGGATATTTTTAAAAATATCTCTTCTATCATAAAGTAGGGAAAAAAAAGAGATGGAAGGGGTGAGTAATGCAGCCCAGGGTGCTGGGGGAGGTGCACAGACCATCCCTGGGTGTAGAGGAGGGATGTGGCTGTGGCTTCCATCCCGTCCCGGAAGCTGGCTGTGTGTTAGGATGGACTGCAGGGATGGGCTGCAGCCTTCCTGCTACCTGGTGTGTTTTGGTGACTCTGGTCTCCAGGGCAGCTGTAGGATGTGCCATCATATGGAATTTTAAGGGTGGAACCCTCAGTTTCCCTGGCTGCCTGCAGGACTGGGGCACAGGCTCGCTCTGATGTGGCAGAGACATCTCAGTGCCTTGCATGGCCATGTCTCCTGCCTGTTGGGATGAGCCTGAGCAGCCCCATTGGGCTTGAAAGCATCGTCTCATCTTCCTGTGCCTTCCTCAAAGACCCATCCCTTGGATCATCCCAGGATCTTGGTGCCTCCATGGAGCAGCCAGGCTGGGCAGGGAATGTGGCTGCAGGATGCAGGCGATGCCAAGAAGCAAATCATGGCTGTATTTTAAAACCTGTGATCCTAAGCAGATCCTCTTACCTCTAATCTGTCCCTAAGACAGGATTCTCTTCTTGCCAGAAAACCCTTTTATTTGCAGACTGATGTGAATAGAAGATGATAAGTCACTAATTCTTTACTGTGTCTGCTCCAACAAGAGCCTTGACTCTTATCTCTGCAGGGCTGGCAGCCAGGGAGATGTTAATTGGGATTTAATGTAGTGAACATGGCTCTTGACAAAGGCTGATGCTTTGACATCCCTGGGCTGCTGTGGGGAAGGGCCTGTGCCCAGCTGGAGACCACAGGTGAGGTCATTTATGTAGGGCAGGGCTTGTGGCTTCTCCTGCATATAGGGCAGAGGGGACATGTGTGGTGACCTCTGGAAGGAGGTGTGGAGAGGACACAGGGCTGGCTCCGGCAGCAGAGCGGGTTGGAAGCACCATGTGCTGTGAGGTGACATGGTGTTAATCTGCTTTTCACGGGATCTGCTGAGGAACTGAGCAGCGAGTGCCGACACGTCGTGGGTTCTGAAAGGATCTTGGCACCGGGGACTGGCGCTGGCTCTGGAGCAGCTCCACTGCAGGTGGGAGTGTGGAGTGTGCAAGGCCTGGGAAGGAAAAAAAACAAGGCAGAAGTTTCTATTTTTAGCTGCAGAGTGCAAATGCACAGAGCTGCCGAGGAATTAATCACCTGCCCTGGGAGATGAATGGCTGGGATTTCTCTCTAAGTGGAAGACTTACGGGATGAGGCGGAGGGAACTGCGCAGGGGTGTGTTGGCCACCCAGGTCTCCCCTGGCAGGGGTGACAGGGATGCTCAGGAATGTCTCTGGTGGTGGCACAGCTGAGGAGGAAGAGTATCAATGAAGATGTCCCAGTGCCTGGGACATCCTCCATCAGGACTCAGCACGGCTGGGGCAAGACCACGTCCAGCCACACCATGACATGGCCCTGCATCCAGCCTGTGTCCCTGCCCCACTCACCCCATTCCTGGCAGCTTTCCACAGGCTCCAGGCTGTTCCCTCCCCTCTCTGGCAGGGGATGTGCTCCTGGAAGGGTTTTCCCCAGGCTGGAGTGGTGGACTGGCTGTGTTTTCCGTGGAGGCACCACATAGCTGGGCAGTGCCAGGCTCACTGCCCCACAGCCGGGCAGAATTGAGTGAGGCTTGAATTTTGGTGGACCGAGTTTTTGGAGCACTGTTTGTACTGAGGGGGTAAAGGGGGGCTGCTCCTGGATCCCTGGCCTTGGCAGAGAGCCAGGCTCTGTGCCTGGGGAGATGCTGAGCCCCCAGGAGCAGCTCCCTGGCAGCCCCACGCGCATGTGTGGGAGAACCTCAGGGTTTTAACGAGCACATTTCATGCAGTGTCCTGCTGTTTTGGGCAGGTTTCCATATCGATCCTGAGTCTATTTTTGCAGCCGCTGTTGGAGGTGGTGGTTATTTGTGTGTCTGCTACAGCCCCATCACAACTCACCCCATTTCCTCCTGGCACAGGAGCATTTGTGCTCGCAGGGGTCCCTGGGCTTTGCCAGGTGGGAATTTGGATCCGTGTCCTGCCTGGCACAGGGTTAATGTGCTCCGGCATCCCTTCAGCCAGTTTGCTGCTGCTGGGTTCCTCCTGGCTTCCTAAAATAAATGATAACCCTGTCTGTCACCCACCCCTGAGTGGCAATGGGGCCCCAACAGCGACCTGGCCTGGGTGACACCCTAATGTCAACCTAATGACAGTTGTGGGTGGCTGCACTGTCAGCCCCACAGCTTGTTACTGCCACTAATTAACTCGGCTGCTGCCCCAGTGCCCTGTTTGATCTCTAGTCACTACTGCCATTTGTTCCCATTTTGGCAGGAATTCTCCCCCATTTGGCCTCAGGAGCTGCCTCCAAGGCCCAATAATGACATTTGAGGGGTTTCTTTTCCACTATGAAAGTGTCGCCCCCAGCAGAGGGGGGTGCTGAGGTGGGTGATTGGGGTGGGTGCTGGTGGGTGCTCCTGGATGGCATTGCTGGAGCCAACACCCACCAGAGGCTCTGGGGAGCCTGAACGGTCTCAGTGAGCAGCTCCCATTAGTCTGCTTAATTGTGAAGCAAATTAATCCATGTACCCAATTTAACTTTTAACGCTTTACTGAATGAGTTAATGTGTGGAAAAGCTGGGGGAGGCCAGGCTGTCATGCAATTCTGACCCTGGCTGATGCTGCAGCCTTTGCTGGCGTGGGCTCCAGCGCCTGTGGATGTGCTGGGATGTGCTGGGATGTGCTGGTTGCTCCCAGTGGGTTTCACCAGGACCATGGGGACTCCATGGACCAGGAGAATGGCACTTGCCCATCCTGCAGCTGACCTGAGCACAGAGCAAGGCAGCAGCACCTTGATCTGGCTGGGAGCATCGTCTACTGCAGGAGGCACGTTTAGGGGAACGTGGGTTTGCTCCGTCCTTTTCTCCTCCATCCTTTCTGCTTCCAAATGCTGCTCCCGGGCAGTGGTGGGGGTGGGATCGTGCCAGGGCTGCAGCCAGTGGGGCCTTGGCATGTCGATAATGCTGCTCTTAATTGAGGACCATCTGCACTTGGTAATTTAATTTTTCCTACATCTGCAAGGTTCCAACTTTGTTTATCTGACATCCTGAGGATTATTTAACTTCAGAGCCTCATGTTCCTCCAGCCCAAGCACTCCAGGCATTCCACTGCAGCCCCTGCTAGACGAGATTTTAATAACACTGTCATCGCCCCAGGAAAAAGGACACATTTAAAAAGTGAAATTGAGAAGGGTGACAGCAGAGCTGAGTTGCAGGGATGGTTTTCCTGCCCGAATTTGCGTGGCAGGAGACTGCTGGGAGCGTTAACTCTGTTATAACAAACTGCTTGAGATGAGGAACCACAGCCCCTCCCATCGCCGCAGGGCTGGCAGCACATTTCACATCTCAGTGCATTGACACACGTCGTCTTTTGTCTTTGGATGCTTATTAGTAGCTCAGCCCCCAGCTGTGCCTTGGAAGGGCTGTCAGGAGAGAATGGAGGCAGCTCCTTAAAAAAATAATAATTGGAAGCTGTAAAGTCTTTTAGCTGTGGTGTGGGGGGAGATTTGAGCATCTGGTTCATCCACCCCACACCAGTGTGTGCTGCTGGCAGCAGCTCCTGCCCTTTCCCACTCCAGCTCCTGCCTTTTCCCACCCTGCTCCTCCCACCTTCTGCTTGGCTTCTTCACCTGTGTTTTTCAGCCACCTCGTGCTTAGGGGCAGGCAGGGATCTCAGAATCCTGGAATGGTTTGGATTGGAAGAGACTTTAATCCAACCCCTCCCCTGCCAAGGGCAGGGACACCTCCCACCAGCTCAGGGTGCTCCAAGCCCTGTCGAACCTGGCCTTGGACACTCCCAGGGATGGGGCAGCCACAGCTGCTCTGGGCAGACTTCTCTGGGATGCAGGCAGGGATGCAGGCAGGAGTGATGCTCTGGATGGCTCTGCCTGCAGGAGCATCTTTGCAGCTCTTTGCCCTGGAAACCTGCTTTGTTGCACACCCAAATCCCGGGAAATCCATTTTTTTTCCTCAGCCTGGTCCAGCAGCACCTGGATCCATGTGCAGAGTTTAATTAGGTCTAAGCATTTCCCCCCCTAAAATGTAGGTCAATTGTAATTAGTGTCACTCCTGCTGCTGCTGACTCCATGTTAATTAACTCCTGAAGTGCAGGTGAATGCATGAAAGGCAGCTTTGGAGCTTCAGCTTTTTCGGCTGCTCACCAGATGCTTCAAGGTGGCTTTGGCTCAGATGGTCCATGCTCAGGGCTTGGGACATGTTCTCCCTCCCACTCACAGTGGCTGGTCACCCTTGGAGCATGGCCACCTGGGGACATGGCCTTGTCCCCAAGCACACCACACATTGCTCTCAGCTGGAGGTGCTGATGCTGCCATGGGGAAGGGCACCTGTTCAGTGACAGTTTTAACATGAAGCTCCTGGTGTCCTTGTCCTTTGTCCTCATCCATAACATCCAGTGTCCTTGTCCCCTGCAAGGTGCTTGTGCCAAGATCCGGGGCTGATGGGGATGTGCAGAGTGTTTTCCTTCCTCTGCAGCCCCTGGCACGGTCCCTGGCAAGTGGTGTTGGCAGCTGGTTGCCACCAACTGGGAATGGCATTTGGACAAGCACTGTGCCAGTGCAGGGCCCACAGCCCCTGTGCCCTGTGGGATGTGCCAGTGCCTCTGCCATGGCATCAGGCTGGGAGTTGGACTCGATGATCCTCATGGGTCTCTTCCAACTCAGCATATTCTGTGATTCTGTGACCTGGGGTTTGGAAGGGCAGGTGAGCTCAGAGATTGGATCTTCTGCAGAACATACACCTGCCCTGTCTCACCTGCAGAACAGGTGCTGGGCAGAGCTGTTCTCCATCCTCTGGATGAGGGTGAAGGTGCAGCTCATCCACTTGGATACGGTCAGCACCCTTTGCTGTGGCACGTGGTTCCACCCTGGGATTGCTCTTGTCTGTGCTCACCTGGGAGTCCTGTGCAGGGTCCAGTAAGCACCTTGTGGCAGTGGGAACCTTGGGGTTTAGGCATTTCAAGCCTTCAGCAGCCCCAGCTTCCCATCCTGGGCAGGACTCAGCTCCACATTCTGGAAGTCCCAAGTCCCCGGCCGGCTCCCCGAGCCCCCAGCTGCTCCCCGAGTACTTTCCAGCTCCCACACCCTGGCTGCCTATTTTTACCACTGCTGGGCTGTGAATCACTTTGCTCCCCCATCTCAGTCGCTGCCTTTGAAGGTATTTATAAACCCCGACTGTCTCCCTGTGCCTGCCTGAGCAGATGGTGGATCCAGCGCTCCGGCTCCTCCTGCCCTCTCCTCCTCGGCCATACCCAAGCGAGGATGTGCAGGAGACAAGATGCTCCCTGTGCCCTCATTAAAACCATCAATGAAGAGCCTCTCCAGCACTGTCCTGCTGGGGTGAGGCCTGGCACCAGCATCCTGAGGTGCCTGGTCCCTGGTGCTGAGCAGTGTGGGAAGCACATGGATGGATCTCGGCGTGTGCCACCGTGTGCCTGGGAGGGGGTTGGTGGCACTGGAGCTGCTGGAGTGTCCAGTGCCGGAGCTGGATGAGCCTGGGCCGAGCTGGGGGAGCCCAGCCCAGGGTTGGGGCAGCCTTGACAATCCCATGGCCATGTGCCTAGGGAGAGGGGAGCACCCTGTGCCCAGCTCTGGAGAAAAGGGAGGAAATGGGATTCAAATCATCGCCAGAGCAGCAACTGGCTGCCTCATCCCTCTGGTGCACCGTTCCTTGGCTGTCTTTCCAGCATGTTCCAATGATTACTGTGCTAATTTCTATGGATCTGACAGGCAGATTAATCTCTGCTTCTTCGCCTGGGACTGCTGGTCTGTAGGATTGCACTTGGTAAATGTTTGGAGAGCCTGGTGTGGCCCACTGGGATGGTGGGTGCTCTGGGACACAGGATCTGTCCCCTGCCCTCACTGTCCAGCACAGCTGTCCGAAGGGGCACCAGTGGGCTCCCCACATTGCTTCTGGCTCTGCCAGGGCATCCTTCCACAGACAGTATCCTGTTGGTTTTGGGAGAACTCAGTGTGGAGGGGCACTGCCTCCTCTCCTCCTCCTTTCCACCTTTCCTAAAATCAAGCAAAGCAGGGGGAAAAAATCCTGAGAGAGAAACCAGCAGAAGAACGGGTATGAGAGGCAGGAGAGGAGATCAGCCCAAGGGCTTGGGGAAATGCTGCCCAGGGTAGGGAACCACGTGTATGTATGTGTGTGTTTGTGTGTGTGTGTGTCCCAGCCACCACAGCCTCTCACTGCCCTTTCTGTTTTCTTTCAGAACAAGGTGCTGACGGTGGATGGGGTGAAGGTGAAGCTGCAGGTATGTCCCCATGGCCCCAGGAGCAGCTCCCTCACCCCACAGGTGTTTGGAGCTGGGCAAAGCCCCTTGGCAGAGGAGCACCCCCGACATGGGTCCCCCTTCTCCATCCTTTGCTGTGGGGTCTCCTGCTGCAGGACAGCCCTGCAGGCCTTTTGGCTGCTCTGTCCCTTTGGTGGAAGCCTGCTCGGGGCTGGGGGCTGCTCTGGTTGTGGTAACCCCTGTCCCAGCCCTGCTGCCTCCCTGCTGCTCCGTGACTGCAGCTGGTGAAACCAGAGCAGCACCTGGGGGGTTTGCTCAGTGTTTCCAGGCAGCTCCTGCTTTGGGAGAGGGATGGAGATTCTTGAAGTGATCCCCATTCCCTGGCTCAGCCTGCATCCAGCCCTTGGGAAATGCAGATTTTGTGTCCAGAGCTGCTCCAGGCCCCCAAGACCCAACCGTTTCCCCAAGCCCTCTGCCTGGAGCTCGGTAACACCATTAGCACAGATCCTCCCCAGCAGCAGCGTGGCACTCTGCAATCCTCCTGCTGCATTGAAGACTGATAAATCACATTAGCAGGTCCCCATGCATCCATCTGCTCCATGGATTTTCCGATTAAGGGCCGTGTCGGGAGCCCTTGGCCACACATTGCTGTGTCCCCACTGGGGAGTCAGGAGGTGCTGCTGCCGTATTTATCATGGTTGTCATTTTTCTGACTGATGACCATGGAAGCACAAGCTGGAGTAGCTTCCTGGGGTTGCACCATGCCATTTGGGCTGGGTTTGGTGTTGGTTTTGGAGGGTCCTGGCCATGCCTGATCCCTCTGCTCCTGCCTGCTTTCCAGATTTGGGACACAGCCGGGCAGGAGCGTTTCCGCAGCGTCACCCACGCCTACTACCGGGATGCCCACGGTAAGCACGGGCACCTCTGCCCTTGGGGAGCCCCTCCCTCAGCTCTGCGGGGCCCTGAGCCACCACTCCAGGCCAGGTGAGTCAGGAATCACCAGAGCAGTTTCCCCATTGGAAGCAGCTGTCAAGGATGAGAAGGGTCTATGTGTCGAGGTGCAAGCACCAGCAGTGTGAGGTGTTGCTGTGATGGATTTTAGGGTTGTTTTACATTTCACAGCAGGGACCTCATGTCCCCAGGTGTGACCTGCCCCAGGGATCAGTGCAGAGCATGCTCTGAGCTGTGGGCTTGGCTTGGCACTGGCACTAATGCCCCATCCCTCTCTCCACAGCTCTGCTCCTCCTCTACGATGTCACCAACAAAGCGTCCTTCGACAACATCCAGGTATGGCAGCACCCCCGGGCCCCTCCTGCCAAACCTCGAGTGTGATGGGCTGGTTGTGGGTCAGCCCAGGGAGGGGAGTGCCTGGAGGAGGGCTGTGATGGAGGTGAGAGCTGTGGTCCCTTTACAGAAGGGCTGTGGTTAATGCTGAGCACTTGCAAGGGCAGGTAGGACACAGGCAGAGGAGGCTTTCCTTCTCACAGCAAATAAAAGGGTTGATGGATTCACTGCTCAGGCCAATTAACGCTGTGTAATTACAGCACTGGCACAGAATATGCCGCAGTAGCTGAGCATGGGCAGCCTTCCCCAGCAAGCTGCTCCCTTGTTCCCTTCTGCTCCTTCAGGTCCCAACCAGTCATTATTGGTCACCCCATTGCCCCACCCACCTTAGTGCCAAATCTGGCAGGGAGAGGGTCACATCCTTCTGCACGTTCCCAGCCCACCTGCCCTTCCTGGCTGATGGCTTTTGTGGGGTCCCTTGTGCTGCCTGAGTTTGCTCCCTCCCTGCAGCCCCAGCCCACCCAGCTGACCCTGAGACCCCCTGCAGGTCCTTCAGGTGGGCTGGGGAGTGGTGTTGGAGCAGAGGGCTGGCAGAGGGGGAGAGCAAATGCTGCTCATGGGCACATCACTGGAGAGGATCAGGAACACCCTGGTACTCAGTATCTCCCCCTTCACCCCACTGGTCCCTTGAGGCTGGTGGGGGCCACCTGTGCCAGCACTGGCAGAGCATGTCCCGACCCTGGAGCAATTATCCCCCAGTGAACAGGGTGTAATTGCTCGTGTCCTGGACATGGAGAACACCATGTGCACCCGTGGTGAGCAGCTGTGCCTGCAGAAACACCCTGTGCCACAGTGGCACCAGCACCCCAGCCTGGGATCTGCCACTCCAGCTCCTGCAGGTCCTGCACCCCCTGGCCCCTGGGTGCCTGGAGCCCTCCCTGCTCCAGGACATTCTACTGTTGGCAGCTCCGTGCCTGCCACGCTGTGCCTGGTTATGGGGGACAGGACATGTCCTGCCACCTCACTCCCAGGACACTGCTGGGCTCAGAGATTGTGGGGTGGGACTGCCGGGGATCACCAGCACTTGCCATGAGCCCAATGTCGGCACTGCAGGCAGCAAGTGGCTGCTCACACTGCAGTCAGGAATTACAGGGCATTAGGGCAGGTTTGATTAGATTAGGCTGGATTAGAAGGCAGAGAAGCCACCCCACAGCTCGGGGAGGCAGGTTCAGGGCCTGCTGGGACGAATGTGCTCAGCATGAGGCAGCACATGCAGGACACGGGCACAGGGCACGTCCCAGAGCCAACCCTTTGTCTTACCCTCGAAAAGGAGGTTGTCTCAATGTCCCAACCAGGGGCAAATTGGGGTTAAATCCCTAGAGGCACCTGTGGGCAGAGAAGGCAATGGGGTTGAAAGTCTGTTGTTACCCCTGGAATGGGGGTCTGGTAGCAGCCAGAGTGGGTGCTGGCCTTGCTCAGCACAGCGGGTCCCTCGGGGCTTGGTGGCACCCTGGGGCACCTGCTGGTCTACACAGCTCACCCATGGGACATCCCCCAGCTTTGCTGGGAGGGCAGCATTTCCCACAGGGGGTGTCCATGCCCAGGACTGGGGCAGCTCCCCATTCTCCTCCTCCCCCTGGAGCCACTGCCAACCCCTCTCTCTGGCTGTCTCCCCCCAGGCTTGGCTGACAGAGATCCATGAATATGCACAGCAGGACGTGGTCCTCATGTTACTGGGAAACAAGGTGAGCCTGGCCCAGGGCTTTGCCAGAGCCTCCTCCTCCTCCCATGATGGAGTCACGGGCAGGGGAGCCTGGCAGGGCATAAAGGGACATTGAGGTTACCTACTGTTGACCCCAAATTGCTCTTTGCTGTACCCATTGCAGGTGGATTCAGCCCAGGACAGAGTGGTGAAAAGGGAAGATGGAGAGAAACTTGCCAAGGTGGGTGAGGTACCTGAGAATGTGCACCAAGAAATGGTCACCTGGAGACCAGTATGACCCAAAATACACTTGGGAGCACTTTGCTTTTCTTCCCTTGTGCTCTGCCCTTCCTCCTCATTTGTTCTTCTTTCTCTTGGCTTCCACTAACATTTCTTTCTTCTTTGTCCTCAAAAATTCTTCTCAAAGTTACCTGAGCCGTGATCCCTGGCTCAGGTTTTCATGGGAGGGTATGAGCTCCCTAGGCAGGCAGGGACAATGGCCAGTGCCTGGGACGCTCTGAGAACGTCCCAGGTGACATTCCTGATGCCCCTGTGTCTTGTCCCCCAGGAGTATGGAGTGCCCTTCATGGAGACCAGCGCAAAAAGTGGCCTCAATGTGGAATTAGCATTCACAGCCATTGCAAAGTAAGTGACTGGAGCAGCAGCTGTGCCAGGCACCTCTTCCACAGGGACACAGCAGCCTTTGGGATAACGGCTGGCACTGCCACCCACCTATTCATTGCCTGGGTCTCACCTTCAGCTCTTGTGCTGGCAAGAACTTGCCCTCTCACATGAGAGGAAATGTCTCATCCAGGGGAGCTTTAGCTGAGTGTCCAGGCCAAGGTTGGTTCAGCTGAGCTGGGCCAGGCAGCTGGGAATCAGAATCCCAGAATTGTTTGGGTTGGAAGGGACCTTAAAGCTCATCTCCTTCCACCCCCTGCCATGGGCAGGGACACTTTCCACTATCCCAGGTTGCTCCAAGCCCTGTCCAACCTGGCCTTGGACACTTCCAGGGATGGGGCAGCCACAGCTTCTCTAGGCACCCTGTGCAAGGGCCTGCCCACCCTCACAGGGAAGAATTCTTTCCCAATATCCCATCTAACCTGCCCTCTGTCAGTGGGAAGCCATTCCCCTCTGTCCTGTGGATTCAGACCCTTGTCCAAAGTCCCTTTTTAGCATTTTCCAGACAAATCCTTTCTCCCACAAGCAGGCAGCGTAAGGGTGCCGTGTTTCCCACTTCCCCCAGGGAGCTGAAGCACAGGTCCATGAAGTTGCCCAACGAGCCCAAATTCAAGCTCCACGACTACGTGAAGCAGGAAGTGCGAGGCTCGGGCTGCTGCCGGTCCTAACGCACCGCCCGACGCGTCTGTACAGAGACTCTGGCCCGTGCCCGTCAGTGCCGCTCCCGTGGGCAGTGTGTGCATGTCTGTCTGTCTGTCTGTCGTGTCTGTGTCTGCCCACAGTGAGCACGGCGTGGGCAGTGCCAGCAGCAGCAGCAGGAAGAGCTCTCTGGGTGCCACAGCCATGGGCCGGGCACAGAGCCCCACCGTGTCCATCAGCGCCCAGAGCGCTCCGGCTCTGCTCGCTCCCACCCGGCTCCCAGGGGGCAGGTGGGTGCTTGGGAAGGGGCTGGGCTGGCCTGGGGTCTCCCCCCAGGGCCAGTTGTGCCCCCTCTGTGAGGCTGCTGTAACCTTAGTGAGAGTCAGGGTGTGACGCAGGGGAACCAACACCTTACCCTCTCCCCACCTGGGAGGGAAAAAGTCCTGATTTTCTTCTGTGTAGGAAAAACAACCTGAATTCCCCTTTCTTTCCTCGAATACCTGGAGTTCAGCCCCTGGCCCGGGGCATGCAGGAAGGATGTGTTTTAAGGCAACCATTTTTGTAGTTGCTTTCTCCTGTCTGTGCAGCCCTGAGGTGGGACACACCTCCAGGGTGAGCGATCCTCCTGTTCCCTGCAAACAGAGCTTGGCTGTGTCTCGATGAGCTCCTGCATCCCCAGCTGTGTACAGAGATCCCTGAATGTTTATCCCTTCGGGAAAGGCTTTGGTTCCTCTCCTTCTGCCGTTTCTAGTACTTTAATTGAGAAGAAATCTAATGTATCGCAGCTTATTCTAAATACCTTCCTGTGTGTGTGATGGCGTTTTCAGACTGCAACGACGCTTTGATATCTTCAAAGTTCTCTTGGGCAGCTCTTTCTTTTCACCGCAGAGAGCTGGGGGGAAGCTGCAGGCAGTGATTTTACAGGCTGCAGACTCCTGCCAGCTCTCTTCAAGGGCCTCCTCACCCCTTTGGTCTGTGTCAGGCTTTGGGCTGTTTTTTTGTCAAGCTGCACTTCTAAGTACAAATTTGAATCTGGATGAAGTGTTTGGCCTTTGGCAGTTTTTTCCTTTGGAAACTCCACGCGCACATCAGCAGGTGCCCGCTGTGCTGAGCCTCTCTGGGGCCACTGCAAATGAGAGGAAAATACCCCCCACTCTGCCCTCCAGCCACTGCCAGCCCCCCAGGAGCTGGCTCACACAGCCCTGCCCTCGTTTTGCTCAGAATTTTGGCTCCAGCACCCCCTTCCTGACAGGTACAAGGAGCCCCCGAGCTCCTCACTCAGCTACAGCAACATGAGCAGCTACAGCTCCACAGGGTGAAGAAGGATCCTGCAATGAACCTACTGAGAACAGAGCATTTTATTGTCCCTCAATAACTTTTTTAGGAGAGACATGTCTTAAAATTGTCTGATTTAAATTTTAAAATAATTTGTGGAAAGCCCATTCCTGCAGGACTGTTAGCATTGCTGGCCAAGCCTGCTGCCAGGAGCAGGGTGAGGTGAGGGGCGGCTGTCAGGGCCCCCCGTGGGATCCCCACAGGTCCAAGGGGACAGCCAGCTCTGGCACAGCAGCATCAGTCTGTTCCTCAGCAAGCCCTTCCCTAAAGTAACAGGAGCAACTCTCACTGAAAAGCATCAGGATTTGCTGCAGGAACTCTCAGGGTTTGTCTGCAGGTGGCCCAGGAATTGTGCAGGAATGTGTGAAACTCCCCGTTCAGCTGCCTGGGTTGGCTTTGCTTTGCTCCTGCTGCCAGACCAGGGTCTCCCACACACCACTCTTAGAATCCCACCCTGGGCTCTGCAGCACTCGCTGCTCATGGAAGAGTGGGATTTGGTTTTGTGTGGGGCAGGAACAGCTGGGCAGCTCCAAGCCCTGAGCCGTGTCCATGGCTGTTTCCTCATCCTGCCCTTGGAGCAGCTCCATCCCGAGGTGACAGGGAATCTCCCTCCCTACAGGCAAAATTTAGCAGCAGAATTCCTAACTTCAGGCTGCTGCCTTCCCTCTCTCTCCAACTGGCATCTCACTGCCTGGGAAACAAGCTGAGAACTGGTAATTTCTTGCTCATTGTGGGACCAAAACCAACGAAAAACTACTTTAAATGAAGATGCTGTAAATGTTTCCCTTCAGATCATTTCCAACCTGCCCGTGGGGAGCGAACTCTGCCGGAGCAGAGCCCTCACAGCCCTGTCTGCAACTAGACCCAAGCTTTGAGCAAACTGAGCCCAATCCCACCCAGTTCCCAGTGCCTGCAAACTGGCCTGGCCCCAAAACTCCTCCTCACGTGGCCATTTGGGATTTTTCCATAGGCCTCTGCTGCCACCACGCGATGCTGCGGGGATTGCTCAGCGCAGCGTTAATTATTTGATGCAGCGTTAATTGCTCGGTGCATCCAGCATCACCTGCAACTCCTCATTTCTGCTGGCTCGTTTACAGCTTTTGGTTCATTCCTGTTAATAAAAGGTTTTGATAATCTCCATGGCTACAGCAGCGTTTTGCTTGTCTGAACACACACCGTGCATTCCAACCTGCCTTGAACCCATCCCGATCCACATGGCTGAACTACCACGGGGCTGTGACCCAGTTTACATTAAACGTTAGGAAAATTTGTCCTTAAAAAGAGTTGTCCAGCCCTGGCACAGCTGCCCAGGGCAGTGGGGGAGTCCCCATCCCTGGAGGGATTTAAAAGCTGTGTGGATGTGGCACTTGGGGACATGGTTAGTGGTGCCTTGCCATGGGTTAGTGGGGAATGGCTGGACTTGATCTTAAAGGTGTTTTCCAACCTCACTGACTCCAGGATTCCAATCGAAGGGAGCTGGGCTGAGCTGCAGTTTATTTCAATATACTCTGGGTGTCCAAATATAAAGTTTTAAGTCAGTCTGTGGTTTTATGTCACCCATGGGATTTGTGAATAACAGAAGCAAAAGCCAAGTATATAATTTAAAACTTTATTAACAGGTAAGCTAAAAAATTGGCATTTCATAGAAACCAAAGTTGAGATACAGCAGCAAAGAGTTAAGCATAAGAAGACTGGACTTGATCTGAGGCTGGGGAAGAATACTGCTGGAAAAAATTATATTCCACAAAGCTAAGCAGCTTTAAGATTTAAATTCTCGATTTACACACTGCAGCGCTGGAATTCAAGTGTAAATCCCTTTAGCCACCCACGTTATCGCACCCACCACCTGCAGGAGCATTCGCCTGGAACCAACCCACGTGGAAGAGGAAGTGTCAGCGATTTCTTGTCCTCCAGCCCATTCTGCAGCCGTAGCTTTGTGTTTTAAGAGCCCCCCGACCTCCCTGCTGTCCCCACTTACCGCCGAGAAACCCGGCACAGGTGATTTACCGGCCCGAGAGCCGCCTCCGGTCCCCGCGGAGCCCTGAGGGGAGAACAGCGCGTAAGGGGCGCGGCCCGAGCGCCCGCCAAGCCCCGCCGTGGCTGCCACGGGCCTCAGCGTGGCTGCTCCGCAGGGGCCGCGGCCGCCCGCCGCCCTCAGACGAGGTGTCAGAAAGGTCAGTGTGGATCATCAGCGGCCCGCGCTCATCAATAGCCCCATTCCCGCTCCCGCCCTGCCCCAGCCGCACCCATCCCTTTCCGCACCTCTGCCTGGAAAGGCCAGACGCGTGTCCCGCCGCCGCCTTTATCGACACCGGGACGGCGCCATTGGTCA
>VWZD01010719.1:788799-832262 GCA_013396695.1 Sakesphorus luctuosus
CCGGGCGGGCCGGGCTCCGCGCGGGGAGCAGCCGGGGAGGTGCCTGCGGAGGCTGCCGGCGCTGCCCCGGGCCCGCCGCCCGCTCCCGCCGCCCGCTCCCGGCCCGAGCCGTGTGTCCAGGGGGGCTGTTCGGGGGCGCTCGGAGGGGCTGGAGCGGCATCTCTGCGCTGGTGGGTGCCGGTGGGTCCCGCCGGGCCCTGCTCCCCGCCCTGGGGCCCTCCCGGTGTGTGTCTCGGCTCTCACCGCAGCCCGCGCTCGGTTTTGCCGTTTTCTGCCCAGATTTGTGTTGTGTTGCCCCGTCCCGTGTCGCTGCCCGCTGTGCCTGCCCTGCCAGGCCCCCCTGGCCCATGCTCTGCTTTGTTCAGAGTGTGGCACATGTGGGGGTCTCTCCGGCCGCCCCAAAGCCCCGGGCAGGCTCCGGGATGGTGTTCCCGTTCCGGGGGTGCTGCTCCCGGTGACAGACACTGCCCCTGCTCCGCTGGGTCCCGACCGGGCAGCTGTGCCGGGCAGGGATTGGCAGCACTGAGGGGTCCCTTTGGAGCTCCATTGGGCCAAAGACAAGGGCTCAGGGGCCTGGTGAGCGAGAGAGGAGCTGGGACAGGAGTTCCCCAGGGCTGGTTGCTTGGGCTGCTGTCCCTGCCAGGGCGGAGCTGTGTTAAAGAACTGTGGCCTGGCAGGTGTTTTTTCCCACTTTGGCAGCGTTGCTTTGACTGTTTCAGTTCCAGGGCTCTAATTTTGCCTCCCCGTGTGTTCTGCCCCCAGCAATGTGTTCTCAGCCTGCCCTGAGCAGTGTTTGTGCCTCACGGGTTGCAGCTTCCAGCCACAACAGGGTTTGTGGGGAGAGGGCTGGGGAGGGAAGGGTGGTTCTAGTAAGCCCAGACTGAGCAAATGTAGTGTAAGGCCATGGAATCACAGAATCACTGAGGCTGGAAAAGCCCTCCCAGCCCCTGGAGCCCACCCTGTGCCCGATGATCACCTTGGAAAAGCCCTCTCAGCCCACGGAGCCCACCCTGTGCCTGATGCCCACCTTGGCAAAGCCCTCCCAGCCCATGGAGCCCACCCTGTGCCCAATCCCCACCTTGTCCCCAACCCAGAGCACTCAGTGCCACGGCCAGTCCTGCCTTGGGCACCTCCAGGGCTGGGCACTCCAAACTTCCCTGGGCAGCCCCTGCCAGTGCCTGCCCACCCTTTCCATGCGGAAATTCCCCCTGCTGTCCAGCCTGACCCTGCTCTGGGGAATTGGGGATTTCCTAAGGAAGCTGTAGGAGCACAGAGCTGTCCACACTCTGCTGGGTCCCCCTCCAGGTCCTGGGGTCCTCCCAGGGCTCTGCTGTCTGGAGCAGGGAACGGGCTGGGTGAATCCAGCCAGAAATCTCTGTTGTTGGGGTTTGATTCCTGTGCAGGTGAGACTTCCCCAAGGGAAGGAATGTTTGTTTCACCCTGAGGGAGGTTCAGTTTTACCCAGTGACTTTGTGAAACCTGGGCCAAAGTGGAGTTTCCAGTCAAGAAATGCTGGTCCCTTCACTGGTAACACCCCAACAGGGATTTTCAGGATATTAATTGTACCCAAGGAAAAAAAAAAAGCCCAATCCTTAGTTTTCAAGATGTCAGTGCCTTTATTTTGGATGAGTTTTGCTCCTCAGCTCAGCATTTGTGGTGGTTCTCAGTTAACTGCATTTCCCTGGATTGTCTCTCCAAGCAAAGACCGTGTTGCTGTTTGGTATCCAGCGTTCTGAATACTTTGGAAACTGTCTAAAACTCCCCTTAAAGTGAGCAATGGACTGTCCTGTCTCCAATCCGAGAAACAAACCCGTGTGTGCTCCGAGAGGGGCTGTTTTTCCTGCACTGAGCTGAACCCGGAGCGTTCCCAGGGCAGAGCTGGGAGGCAGCGTGGAGATTGGCTGAGCTGTGGGATTTTCCAGCTGGATTTACATATCGCCCACTGCTCCGCATGCCTTTGTGTTTGCATCAGCGGGAGCGATGCACACACACGCACGGATGGCGGGAGGGAGGCAGGACAGGAGCCCGGCTGTGCCCAGCTCTGGAGCCGGGCACGGGCTGTCCGGCCGCGCCAGCTCCCATGGCACGGGTGAGTTACCCCCAGGGAAAGGTGTGTGCTCCGGGTGTGGGGTGTCAGGCTGGCAGAGCATTCCCTGGGAAGCTGCTTTAGCCATCACAGCAGAGAGGGAGGAACTGTTTCCATCGCTGAGTGAACTCCAGCCCCGGTTTGCAAGGGGGTACCTGTGGCCTGTCCAACAGCTGGAGTTCTGTTGTGCTGGTTTGATGATCCTTCACAGTGACCTTTGCAAGGACGTGGAACTCTTGATTGCAGCAACTCAGCAAGTGTGTTCTGAGGCTGTTCCTGGTGGTTTCAGGACTGGGAAATGCTGGATTTTGCTCAGGCAGAGTTGTGAGCACAGAAGCCAAGTCTGTGAGGAGAGGAGATGTCCTGCTGCCTCCCCTCTGTGTCCCGACTCACCACAGGGCAGGGATTTAAATCCATCGTTTTGGGGGCTGTAGGACACTGAATGCTGCTGCTGTCTCAAAGCTGTCCATAGATTTGCCACAGTGGAAGTGTCCACATCCACTGATTCCTTTTGGAATCAAGGATTCAGTGCTTGTTTCTCTGAGGATCACAGTCTGATCAATGAGTGTCGGTGCCCACGTTGTGCCTCCTGTTTGTTCTCAGTGGCAAAGTCCAAGAAAAGAGCAGGGGACTGGAGTTTACTGGGTTAGATTTTTATGTGAAGGAGTTGATGCATTCCAGCCTGATCTTTGCAGTGCTCCAGTTGCACACTGAGGGCAAGAGTGTGTCATGAAGGTTTCAAAGCTTTGGATGATGTGGGTGGGGGGAGAACAGAGTGGAAGTGATACTTTGTGCTTTGTGATTCATGATTATGGGCTCAGGTTTCTTGTTACTTTAATCTAGAAGAATTCCATGCTGTGATGGGGTGGTCACAGCGTTCCAGAGGAGTGCAGTGCAGCCAGGAGGGCAAAGCAGCTGGAAAGGCCTCAGTGGTGGCACCGGAATCGAGGCATGGAGAGAAGGAGATTTCATTGCCTTGGGTCTAGCAGGGCTCCAGGAGAGGACAATCCCTGGGAGACAAACATTCCTCTGGCTCCCTTTGGAGAACAGAGGCTGAATCTCTCCATATTCCAGGCTTTGCTGCTGAGCTGCCATGTCTTGGAGGCTTTTTAGGTGAGTTGAAAGCCTCTCTGTCTCCCACATTTGCAGCAGCAGAGCTTGATCCAGTCCACAGGACGCCGTGGGGTCTTGGCAGCCACTTGGTCTCTCTGTCAAGCAAGGCTGAGGAGCACCAGGCAAGCACCAGTTGTGGTGTGAGTGGTGTAGGTGACTATTCTAAGGTTTTAAAGCCTGATAATTGTTATCAAGATGTGCTTTGCATAGAGATGACCATTTTCTCCCAAGGAACTGCAGCAGGACTGAGATTTTTGCCTTGGAGGGGTAGGATGCTGTTGGTTTGGGGCCTTGGTTGAGGTTTTATTCTTTTTCCTTAACCAAATCCCCAGTTTAACAATGTGATGGTGTCTGGATGTGCCAGTTCTTTGAGGGAGGATGTGGAAGAGCATAAGCTGTGAAAGGCACAGCACGAAGCCTTGCAGCATTAGGGCCAACTTTTAAAACACCTTTTGATTAAGGTCTTTGTGTGGAGGAGCTCTGAACGTGCCTGTTCCTGCCAGCCTGGCTGCTCAGCAGTGACTGTGGAGCTGCTGAGCCCAGACAGGACAATTTCAGTTGGAGGGGTCAGAACTACTGAGCCCTGGTCTGCATAACAACAATGACAGAGTAGGTAGATGCTTCCAGGTTACCAAAAAAGGAAGTAAAGCTTCAAATGTAGCTTTTGTGTCACGGAACAGCACTGAACATTGGTCTCTGCTCTTCCTTCTAACTTCAGGTTTTTGGGCAGGGGGAAGAATGAGGTGCTTTGTTCCAGCAGAGCAATCACTTTTGATCCAGTTATGGGCACATTTGAAAGTTACTGCTTCAGGTTTTAACATGAAGTATTACAAAAAAAATATTCTATCCCAAGGAGTCATTATCCTTTAGGAAAGGCACCAAATGACATGATTTCCCTTTCTGAACTCCATTGCTCAAAGCATGGCTGTGTTCAGGCAGCTGCTGAATGTGCTCTCACAGCCCTGCAGTTGGTCAAAGAGCTGGTAAAAGTAGCAGCAATTAAAAATATCAGATTTATTTTTATTGATGACAGCCCAGTACAATTTTGGATTCAGGAAAGTTTGAATGACTTATAGGAAAAACTTCTAAACAATACAAAGACTGTTCCACAGAACCAAACACCCACCAGATGGAGGAGCCACATTCTGTCAGTAAGGCTGAACTTCTGTTCATGTTCTATGTCCTTCTAGCACTGACTGTGTATCTTGGCATATGAACCTGGCCTACAAGAGGCCACCCAGAGAGTGTAAGAAATGGCCTGCTGGGTCAGAGCATCAGTTCTGTCTTCAGCAGTTGTGAAAATCATGGAATCCTGGAATGGTTTGGGTTGGAAGGGACCCCAAAGCCCATCCAGTCCCACCCCCTGCCATGGGCAGGGACACCTCCCACCAGCCCAGGGCGCTCCAAGCCCTGTCCAACCTGGCCTGGGACACTCCCAGGGATGGGGCAGCCACAGCTGCTCTGGGCACCTGTGCCAGGGCCTGCCCACCCTCGCAGGGAAGGATTAGTCCCCAGAATTTAGGGCATCACTGGGGCTCTATAACTGATCTCATCCAGGTTGTTGGCAGGAGCAGACATTGATGTTCCTGTGATAGGGCCATTTACATTCATCTTCCTCAGGCAGCACTTTCTGCTTATCCTGACAAACCTTTTTAGTTTCTGCATAGAATTGTGTAGGTTGGAAAAGACCTTTAAGATCATGGAGTCCCTTTGTGGGCCAGTGGAGGAGCCCAGACAGGTCTTTGATTCAACATCTTCTCCTGTGACCTGGAACAAGCTGACTCAGCAGTGGTTCTGGGACAGCCCTGGCCTTGTCTTCCCCAACCTGAGGAGTGGCCTTTGGGCTCCACCCTCTGCTTCCTGACTGGTGACCGAGTTGAGAGGTGTCTATCTCAGGGATCTGCTGTAGCTCAGCATTCTGAGGCCTGTGTTTTACAAGTCAGACCAGATGCTGACAATCCTTGTCACCACGACATGCTGATAGTCCCAGAACAGTTAGTGAGATTGGAAGGGACCTCTGGAGAGCATTTAGTGCAACTGTCTGCCAGGGCAGGGTCACCTAGAGCAGGTAACCATGTTCTTTAAGCCCTGTTAATGCAGCTCAAAAGCTCTTTTGGGTGCTGTTTCCACCCCAGATACCAGGACAGCCAGTGTGACTGTCCCAAGGCTGTCTCTGGAGAAGTTGGTCTTTGAGATATTCCCTTGCAGGTTGCTGTGGGCCACTGAGAACCAGCTCACAGAACATGTGGGCAACACCTTGGTCCTGCAGAAGGACAAGGCAGACAGCCTGCCCCAACTGGGCTGGGTTCACTGTGTTCACTGTGACCTCCCCCAGAAGAGCCCTGGATGTGTGAGAGCTTGGGATACAGTTGAGAAGGTGGGTGTAGCCCCCAAACCTACCCCCTCTGCCTTCCCCTTGTCTCATAGAGCTGGGCTGTGGGAGCTTTTGTCAGAGTTTTTCCCTGGGCATGTGCCAGTACTCTCAAGGATGTGTAACTCTTCTCATCCTGCCTGTGGTGTTGTAAGAGGAACAGGAGCTCATATGCCATAAATACCCAGGCTGTGAGATAAGGAAGTCACGTCACCCAGGGGCTGTTCCAGCCGGAGCAGCACAACCCATGCCTGCCTTTCCCACCGGCAAGCACTCCTACTGGGGATGGTTTTGCCAGCCCAGTGGTTTCCTTGGGGGTGAATAACCTTGGAGAGGGCTTCAGTGGAGAGAGAGGGGGGAAAAGAGGAACCGGCAGATGTAGGACACGCTGAGCGTCACAGGCTGGCGATTGCATAAGGCAAAGGAGACTCTTGCTGGTGTCTGGGCAAGGAGACACTGGGACATTGCAGCTGCCAGTCGTGGCACTTCTCACCTGCAGGACCCACTGCCGTGCCTGTGGCTCACCTGGAGAGCAGCCAGAGCACAAACGTCAGCAGAGCCATGGCACCTGCAAAGGTGAGGTTTCTGCACTGGGAACTGGCTCCCAACTGGGACCAGGCAGGTTATGTGATATTTGTGAAGGATGGGAATTTGTGAAGGACTGGGAGTAGCTGTGTGTGCTCCAGGGGCGTGAGAGGAGGGAGAGCAGACCCTTGAGGTACCTGTCCCCATCCCACCAGGCCTCTCTTCAGCATGGCCAGTGGTTCCCTGCCCATGGCAGCAGGTGGAACTGGATGATCTTCAAGGTCCCTTCCAAACCAAATCAGATTATCCAGGCCACTGGTCCCAGAGGTGATTGCCCTCCCTGCTCTGAGATGCAGGGCCGGGGTTGGCAGCAGTGTGATCCATGGCTGAGCCCACTGGATCTTCCCTCAGCAAAGGGGAGGAGGAGCGTTGCTTCCCCCAGCTGCCTCTGCAGCTACTGGTGGTTGAGTTTTTCCTTGCCTGGATTACTACAGTAGGATTTTAAGGCTTTTCTTCTCACTGAGTCTCAAAAGCCTGAGTTGATCCCTGTGGTGTGCAAATGCTGAAACCAATCCCTTCCCCTCCCTTGCATCTGGTTACCATCAGCCCTGGGATTTACTGGAGAGTGGTCCCTGCTGCTTCCTCTTTCAGGGTAGATTTTTTTCCCCTCCTTGTTTACTGTAAAAATACTGAAGTTGCATGTTAAAAAAAGATACTAGAAAAATGAACTCCAGGCAAGGAGAATCTGGATCACAGGCTGGGATCCCAACAAAAGCCACCCAGGAGGGACACTCATCCTCCAGGCTTGGGAGCACAGGACGGTGCTGGGAGCACAGGACAGTTCAGATGCCAAGCAAAGGTGCAGAAAACTGGCAGAGATTTTTACAAGTGCTGTAGGAATCTGATATTAATATTGACAGCATCAGCGTTTTTCTGCCTCCTTTTAACTTGCTTGATATCAGTTGGAAAAGGCCTTTCTCAGTACCTCTTGGAAGGTGTGAGGAGCTGTCAGACAGTGCTCTGGGGAGGGGTCTGCTCTGCTGAAATGCTCCTGTCTGTGGTGGGTGCAGAGATTTGGGCTGAAATCAGGTATTCCTGTGGCTGCTGATGTTCTGCAGCCTGGCTGATAGTCCACTCAGCATTTTTCCCATTGCTCAAATTCCTCTGCTCTGTTCAGTGCCCAGAGCTGCTGCTGCTTGCAGATAGGTTGTTCAGCCAAGCTGCAGAGCACAGGTCATGCTTATAAAAAAAAAATCCCTGTATTCCACGTACCCTCCCTCACTCTGGATTTATCCAAGCTCTGCTGCATCTGTTTCAGTGGGATTTTGGGGCAGGGTGAGACTGGAGATGCCTCCTTAGTGCCTCTCACAGGACACTTTTCCACAGCCTGTGGGTCATCCCAGTGGGCACCTGCTTGGGAAGTTCCCAGGAAGGTGCTAAGGGTTCATTGTAGTGGCTCCAGTGCCTGCAGTCACTGTTTGTTGCACATCTCATCCAACATTTAAGGATATTACAGAGCTCCTCAAGCTGTTAGTTATCCCCATTTTTTGTTTTCCCTGTCTCCAAGTGCTTTGCCATCACTCAAGTCTCCATCTGTTACATCTGAAGGTGAGACATACTCTGAAAATGAGAAGGGAATGAAGCTTCTGCATGAGTTTCCAGACAGCCCACGATCCGCCATCAGGATGGGCTTCCTCTCTTTCCATCTGGGAATGATTGTTTGCCTTAAAACCCAGCAGGAATATTTGGTATGTGAGGTTCCCTTAAACACTGCCATGGCTGGTGAGCTGGGAGCATATCCCTGCTCTTGGCTCTGGGTAGTGCAAGATGAAGGCTGTTTGGGTGGATGTTGCTGAGATCCTCTGAAGAAGAAATCATGGATTCATATCCCTGAAAAGTGAATCCCTCTATTTCTACTCCAAGTTGCAATGTCCAGAGCAGGGGTTGGGAAACTTAGCTGTGTTACAGAGGGAACCTGTGGAGAGGGGAGGCGTAGGGATACAGGCATGTGATGATTAAACATGAAATAATGCAGTGTTGAGACATGAAACCCCAGGAAATGTGGCAATTTGTGCTATCACTTGTGGAAGTACTTGCTCTGCTTTCTTTATGAGCACTACATCATGCTGAGACCTCAGCTGGAGACCTTTTTGACTCTTTGATCTTGAGGCTTTGTAGTCTACAAGTGCTGTGCAGAAGAGGTGAGTTTTTGCTGGTAGGAAGCTGAGAGCTCCAGGGGCTTGTCCAAGGCTGCCAGAGGGGGAGAGGCTGGGTGGGGTTCAGACCTCATGGGGCCACAGCCAGAGTGTTACCCAAAAGCTTTGTCTGCTCTCTTCCACCCCCCACCCTCCTGGTCCCCTATGCTCTCTGTGCCCTAAGGAACACTGACAGGAATAAAGGGATCTGATGGCCAAAGCCAAACCTCTGGCTCCCAGGAGTGCAGCTTTCAGCTCTGCAGGTCTCCCTGGTGCAGCAGCACAGCTCTGCTTCAGTCCTGCTGGCTGTGAGACAGCTCCAGCAACTCTGCTCAGCATCTCCTCAGGGATCTGGCATTTGCAAAGAGCCAGGACAGCACTGTTACATGTGTGGAAAACATTATCCAGATCCCTCGTTTTCAGATGGTTTTGGGTTTGGCTTTACAGTGTCTGTTTGTTTGGCTTTTCATTGGAATCTGGGGGGGTTTTGGTTTAGACCTTAGCTTTTCCTGAGAGTTTAGTCCTGAGTAGCAATTCCCTGGATTCTGCTACTGCTGTTCCTGGCTGCCTGACAGCTGTTGGATCCAGAGCTGCAGGGAGCATCAGGAAGTGCTGTGTCAGGCCCTGGGCAGAGCCTTGGTCAAGGACAGCTCAAGTGTCACCTTTGCAGTGTTTAAAATGCAAATGCAGGATGTGCCCAGCCCTGTGTTCAGGCAGCCATGTGCCAGGGCTCTCCAGGGAGGTGGGAATCCCTGGGCAAGTCCCCAGTCACAGCTGCATAGTGAGACACTGTCTCTATTTGAGCCTCAGTTTCCCTTTTTGTAGAGTAGAGAAATCACAATGGTGTTTTCCTAAAGGGCTTGGAGATTTAGGACTTGTCACCTCCAGATAAGGGAAAACCAACGGATGGAAACCCCTGAGAGACTTCCCCTCCCAGCAGCTGGAAGTGTGAGCAGCAGAGTGTGGAAGCCTGGCTGGAGCAGCACGGGGACCTCTGTGCTGGGGACACCTGTGGGGTGTTCCTCACAAGACTTGTCCTGCAAAAAGGCATTTTGGTTGTTTTAATAAACCCTTTTTAGTCTGTCAGTCCTTACTGCAGGTGTCTGTCTGTGTGTCTGTTTAGCTCTTGGACTCTGCCGCTGGCAGTAAAAATACCAAGACTTACGTTGGAGAGAAAGGGGTCTCTTAATCAGGATCCTTCTGCAGCAGCTTACTGCCAGAGCACAGGATCCCTTGGGCAGGCTGGGACAGCCTGGGAGTGCAGGCAGAACCTGCCAGCTGCAGGGATGGAGCCTGGGAGCAGGGCTCAGTGTCCGGCTGAGCCCTTGGCTTCTCTCAGGGAGTCTCCTGCTTGAGCCAGAAGTGCCTCTGTGTGATGGCAGGGGAGGTGCAGCTCCTTCCTGAGGGCACCCTGGCTCTGAAGGAGACTGAGAGCGTTTTGTCAGATTCACTGGGCTAACAGCATGATTGTGTTCTGCAGCCACCATCAGGTTCCAGCTGAGGTTAAAGAAAGCAAACTCCGTGTGTTTCTGCAGGTTATTGTTGTGGAATTTTTGACTTTGCAAACTTGAGCCTAGTGAAAATCTGTGTAAACCGTGGAAAAAGAGAAATGAGGCCCCTTTTAAAAGATAACATTTTTAGAAAATGCTGAACATGCATCCAGGAATGATTCAAAGGAATCCAACTTTGTCCTTGCCTCTTGCTTCTGAAAATCCAGGTTTATGTGAGTTTAGGCAAACACTTGGACTTAGTGCTGCAGGAGAGTGTTCTCTGAGCCCCGAAAATACATACAATGAACCCTTTCTGTCTCCCTTCTTCCACAGAGCAAGCTTCCCATGACTAACAGATGCTGGCCTAGATTATGAGCTCAAACAAGAACGCTCGCTACAATCGTTTCTCCAGTGGCACAACAAGCATCACTCCTGCCGAAAACACTAACGGGGTAAGGTCACTGCTGGTGCCGCAGAACAGGGACTGGATACCTTCTGAATAGGTACCTTCTTGCCTCTTCAAAATCCCAGTACTCACAGAAGTTAGGAATGTGTATGTACATTTTTTCACCAGTTCAGGGAAGATCTGAAGCCTTTATATGCCCTGACCTTCATTTTTCCAATATTTCAGACAAGAATGGAAACAACTTTTGGACCAGCCTACTCTGCTGTGACAACTATCACAAAGGGTGAGTATTTCATGTGTAGAGCATCTCCCCCAAGCACTGTGGGTGATTGCAGGGTTGTTGTTGCTTTACAAATCATAAAGGTGTTGGGAGAATCACTGTGTTCTTTAGCCAGATGCTGAGGGACTGGTTGTAGGGCTGTGCAGCCCCAGTGTCCAGACATGAGAATGCACAGGAGGTATCTCCCCTTAGGCAGACTGAACAGCACCACAGGGAAGCCCCTCTGAAATTAGGATAGTACAACAGGGTTTGATCCTGAGCTCAGCACCAAATCTTACTGATCCGTATGACAATCATCAGCACTGAGAATTTCGTCTTCACTCTGTGCCTGACTGTGAGTCACTCTGGAGATTTGGTGAAACTCCCATGGCCATTTTTAGTTCAGACAGGAGAGGATGCAAATGTCTCTACTCGTTTAGAATTCCTGTGCCTTGTTCCTCAAATCTCAGCAGGTGAGGGAAGCCTGAGCCCTGACATGGGGGGTGAATGTAGGAAAAGGTCTGGTTTCATTTTGGCATAAAAATACCCTTCCTTTAGTAGAGACAAAAAGACTTGACGCTGATTTAGATAAGGAAATGAACATCTGCCTGAGGAAAATGTTTGGATTACATTTGTCCTGGACTCCGGATGATTTTGGACTCCTGAATATTTACATTCGAACTTTTATACAAGTCTGTAACATGATCTCTATACAAATATATCCTATTTAGTTTACCATGCTTCCCTTGGGCTGCAACAGTATCCAGACCTCCCTGGATCCAGGCAATTTTTGTTGATGACTGAGATATGTGGGAGTATAAAGTTTCCTTTTAATAGTATTTTTAATCTGTGGCTTGGTAGAGTATCACGTGTGCTCCTTCCTGGACGAGCTCTCAGAGATCAGAGCTGTTCTACCTGTGTTGATATGTCCAGTCATGAACAGGAGGTGGAGAATCCCAAGTCTCTTCTAAGAAACACCCCAGCTACAGGGGCTGACACATAGCTTGGAAATGTTTCTGAAGAGCCTAAATGCTTGTTTTTCTTTCTTTGATTCCCTTCAAAGCTGACGGGACCAACACTTTTAAGCAGCACCGTCGGACCCCGTCCTCCTCCAGCACACTCACCTACTCCCCACGGGATGAGGACGATGGCATGGTAGGTGTTGCTGATTATATGTGAAATGAGAGGTGTCTGGTGCTCCTCTGGACTCCTCTGCCTCCCTCATTGTTCCCATGTTATATCCAAGGGAGATTCCTGCACCGGAGGCAGAACCAGCCTCAGCATTCTTGGCTGCTCCTGTGGTTGGTGCCGTGGGCAAACAGCTAATTGTGACCTGGGGCTTTAGGCTGGTGCTGCTGGTGCTGTTTTCACACTGCTTGAAGTTGTTAGGTGGTTCCAAAGCCTGGGAACTACTAGTACCACAGAGCTGTGTGAGACGGTGTACCTGGCTCCTGGGAGAGCAGGCACTCATGAGGAAACAGCCACAGCCAGGGATGTCTGGGCTGTGACTGAGGCCAGGCCGGGTTGGATGGATCCCAGCTGGCTCTGCAGTTAAGGCCATAGAATCCATTCCTATTCCTGCCTCCAGATGGGGCTTCTGACCACAGGGAGCAGGTTGGGAACCTACAGAGTGGGATGTTGGACACTACAGACTGTGCTGGCTCCTCAGGACTTCTCAAACAAACCATTCCTGTGTCTCTCAATATCTTTGGGGGAAAGCACTTGCCAATTTTGTATTTAGCTTTCTTACTCACTTCTGAGTAAGCTGTTTTGGGGGAATTTAGTGATTCAACAGGCCTCAGGGTTAGCTGCTCAGAGAGAAAATAAATCAGCTAAATCAATTAAATCAAGCACAGCAACAGCAAAGGAAACCTTGGTGAAAGGATGGACAGCTCTGAGGCCTGGGCCTTCTGTCCCTGGTGCTCCAACCACATCTCACAACCACAACCTCTGTTTAGTAGTGAACTTCAAATGAAGCACTTGTAGACTTAGTCAGGTTCCAAGACCCAGCTTCCAAGCCAGAGCTAAACGGATCACTGCTGCTGGAGTTGGGCACGGACAGGGACTGGGGTCAGCAGCAGTCTGGAGCTACAACACTTCTGAACAGAAATTTGACACCAGATTGCAAAGAGCTTTATTGTCAGCATCCTATAAAGTTCCTTCTGTTGCTCAGAGATCTTGCTGTGTTTTATATGAGCCTGTGAGGTTTTTGTTTGTTTTTTTCTTCTATCAAGTCCTTTGCACATTTGCCTGGTGTCCCTGGCAAGGGCAGCTCTCCATCCTGTCACTGACCCCACGGTGCTGACCACTGTTCCAGGCCACCCTTGGCTGTCAGTGCTGGGCTCACTGTGCCCTTTTCATGAGCTGGGCAGTTCTAACAGGGCAGAGGTGAGAGTTTTCAGAGGAGGGAATACTGGGGATATTTCATTTAGCCAGGTCTGATGGAGAAGCTCCTTTGAAAATGCCAGTGTCACAAACTGAGGTGAACAGCCAAGAATGGGGGAGATCTCTCCTGGGATCGAGCCTCAGTCCTCTTGGGCAGCCTCAGCCCACCTTCCCGAGAGTGCTAAATATTCTGAAGCAAAAATAGCAGGAGAATTAATGAGTGGTTCAGGAAGCAGTGCGAGGTGCTGACAATCCAGAACCACCCCAGCCCTGCTCTGCCTGCTGCTCCAGACAGACTCACTAACCCTTTTAGGAAGCTTCATTTGCTTTGTCAAGAAATAATCTGGGATTTCCCTTGCCTGTCACTGAGTTTTCCCTCCTCCAGAAGCTTACCAAGGGCTTGTCAGCCATCAGAGAGACAGCTGAAGACAAGTCAGAGCCCTTCTGTGACCTCCACCACTCCCTTTTCTTTCATTTTAAAGCTTCTATTAATGAAACCAAAAGCAGAGCAGTGTGTTCTGTGTTCACAGCAAGGATTACTGAGCAGCTGCTCTCAGCTTTCCATGAAAAACTGCCACAGATTCCCACCTCACTGCCTGAAGGGAGCTGGAATGAGAGCTGTGCTGGAGCCTTCCCATTCAGGCTGCACTTGTAGCTGAGGTGATGGAACTGTAGCTCAAGGTTACAGCTGATTGTTGGGACAAATGGATATTAATGGATGAAGGCTGCCTGGCTGCCCAAAGTCTGTTATTTACAGGGAGCTTCACCTCTGAACCAGAGGCTGGACTGAGTTACCAGCCAAGAACTATCCATCTTCCATCAGAAGGTGTTTGGGTGCTCCATCCTGAGGTTATTTGAAGGTGCACCTGATGTTTAGTGCAGAAATAAGTCTCTTGAGTCTTATCCCTGTTTGCTTGAGAAGAATCAAGGCTGCAGATACCCAGAGGGTCTGCAAATCCCAGCACATCCTCTGCCATTCCACCCTGTCCCTGCAGCCCAAGGGGAGTCAGGGATCTTTCTCAGCACATCCACTTCTCTGCTGTGTAGCTGGCACCAGCTTTACCCCAACCAGGACACACAGACCTGAGCCCAAAATGTTACACAAGCCTTGTCTCACACCCCTGCCTCCTGAAAATGCTGGAATGCTGCACTCCTCCCTCTCCATTGGTGATCCACACAGGTTGTGATGAACGTGCCTCCCTGCAGAGCCTGCCCGTGCTGCCCTCAGCCCCATGTCACCTCCAGAGTGGGACCTGGGCACAGTCATTCTTGTTACTTTAATAACTTCTGTTACTAGTGGAGGTAAATAATAAACTGAATGGATACATATAAAATTGATTTACCTCATTATAACCATTCCTCCTCAAGCTTTACCTGTTTAGCCAATAAATGTGCTGTCTTTAAGAAAAAGCTTTATGCTTTGGCCTCTAAGCAGATGCAGCAGTTCTGAGCTCCTGGGAGCCCAGGATCATAAAACTGAAGCAGCAGAGCTGTGTGAGGAACCAGCAGGATCCTGGTCTGCTCTTCTGCAGCCCAGCCAGGCTGCACTCAGACTGCAGCCTCTGAACCTCATCCTACAGCTTTCATTGCTGAGTTTCCTGACTGCCCAAATGCCCTCCTACATTGCTTTTGTCTGTCCCCGGGTCTGCTGTCACCCATTTTGACCCAGGACACACACAAAAAATGCAGCTCATGAGGCTCAGGTGGAACATGAGAGAAAGTGTTTTGCTCACAGGGACAGGACCCTGGGGTGGCAGAGTCTGGTCTGTGCAGTTTTCCCTGTCCCAGCTGGGCAGTGCCAGGGCTGGCCTGGGCCAGGGCCAGGGAGAGTCTCAGTGCCAGTGGGCAGCCAGTGGTCTCCAGAGCTTCTTCCAGCCAGCATTTCTCAGAGCTGATGACTGACATAGCTACAGCCAAGCTGTGTGGAAGTGTGAGATGCAGGTGCACATCGGTCATCTGGTGCCAGATGGCTGAAGGTTATGGCTTCATTCTCCTGTTTCTTTGTCAAAACATCCATTCTGCTCCTTGAAGACCTTTATTTCTGCTCTCTGCACCCTTCCCAGTCCACCAGCAGCATCTCTGCAAGTAACCCATCAGTGGCTGCACTCCCAGATGGGTTTGGCACCCCCAAATCCAGTCACTCCGTGGTCTGAGGAGTCTCGAGTTTCACTTTAAAACTCAATTGCATCTTGGCTGTGTGTCCTGGTGGATATTCCCCCCTCAGAGATGCCCTGTTGTTAATACTCCAGCAGCAGCATTCCCTCAAAGCCAATCCCAAGGCCGCCAGAGCTGGGGCATTGTCGCTGGTTGGTGCGCGGTGTCCGCTCGGCTCTCTCTCCCCTCCCGAGCAGGAAGCGCCAGAGCCGGGCTGTGAGGGAATTCAATAGAAGGAAGTCTCCACACTTACGCAAAGAATTTTGGCAGAAGTTAGATAGCGAGTGCAACAACAAGTGCTGCTGCAGAGATTGCAGACAGTGCAGGAGCTGGAGCAGTCTCGGGGGGAGATTTACAGAGCTTTCCGTGAAGGATTAATTCTTCCAGACCATTGCTCTGCGGGTGCCCACGGTAAGTGTACAGTGAATGCACCTTGGAGAAGGGACGTGCTTGGAATTTAGATGTCAGCCTGGTTTAGGAAGTTAAACCTTAATCCTATCTCTGAGCACAGTGCAGGGAAGGGCACGCAGCAGCAGGGCCACTCAGTGCAGCTTGGAGTGGAGCAGCTGAGTTTTTAGAGGGGGAGAACTGAAGCTGAAGTCTTTACATGGAGTTTGGGCATTATTTGGACTAACCAGAGCTGGTTTTATCTCTTTGAAGCCCCCGATCAGCACCCCACGCCGCTCTGACTCTGCCATCTCCGTCCGTTCATTGCACTCCGAGTCCAACATGTCCTTGCGCTCGACGTTCTCACTCCATGAGGAAGAGGAGGAGCCAGTAGGTATTTGGGATTCTCTAAAGGAGCAGTATTAGGAAGTGCAGTGTCAAAAGAGTAACTTAGTGGACTCTTGTGAGAACACAGAGCTGTCACAGGCAGATTTTTCGTGCTGCCTGGCTGTCAGGACTCCAGCTTTATTTTCACCCCTGACTTTGCTTCCTTGTGTATCATTTCCCTGTCTGTAGAGGGAGGACAATGGTGAGGCTTTTCTGTTTCCCGAAGAAACTGTAAGTCTTTGCAAAGTCTGGTGTGATTCCCTGGCTCCTCTGCAGAGCAGTGGGGGTTGCAAGGCTCAGGCTGGTGGTCTGGCCCCAGGCAGCAAGAGAAATACAATTCCCCATGGATTCGGAGCCCTGTCCTGCATTCAGGGCTGTCTGGCAACCCCCTGACTTGATTGTAAGCCCCAGGAGAGTGCAAAGAATTGTCTACATGTTGCGGGAGGAGACTTTTAAGCTGAGCTTAGTTTACAACCCAGTGACTAAGACCAGACTGGATGAATAAAAGGTCAGGTGGCGTTTTGCCACTGATCTGGGATAAAAGTGTGTTTCATATTTAGGAACCCAGGGGGTTGTTGTTTGCATTTGTGAGAGCAGTACAGGATGAAAAGACAGACCGAACTGCAGAGATTGATTTGAAATGCTCTGAAATGTGAAGCCCTGCTCTGGCATGACATGGAGAGCTGTGCTGCTCCAGGAGATCATGCTCAGTGTCCTGGAGAGCTGTGCTGCTGTGGGAGGACGTGCTCAGAGCCCCGTGCTGGCAGTTGTAGTTGGTAAACAAAACTGGAGAGAGATGGGCCCATTGCAGCAGAAACAATGTTGTTTCTGCTTCATAAGGGAATGAAAGAGCCCTTCCTTCAGGATGTTTCAAAAATACAAAAGGGCAGGCTGCTTTAAAATTGCTTTCAAACTCCAGGCTTAGTGCATTTTTGACAACACTGTTCAGTCCAACCAAGCACAGAGTCCAGTCCAGTGCAGCTCATGCAGGTCTGGTGACTTGAGTCCCTGACAGACAAGTTGGTCTGAGCAGTTTGCTGTTGGGTCCTGATCCTGCCAGAAGCTGGTGGCCCCCAGTTTGTTGTGAGCTGAAGGTCTCCAGCCATTGCCAAGTTTATTCTTCCCCTGCCTCCTACTGGGGCTCAGCAGATCCAGACAGATTTTTATGTTGAGATAGTGAACTCCTCAGTGTGCCCAGTGCCCCAGGCTCCCTGAGACTCACCTGTGAGGAGGGCTTTGTTCCTTCTGCAGACCTGGAGACTCTTGTGTTTGGGCTAATCCTTGTGCTGTCTCTCTCCCTTTCTGTCCCTGCAGGAGCCCCTGGTGTTTGCTGAGCAGCCCTCTGTGAAGCTGTGCTGCCAGCTGTGCTGCAGTGTGTTTAAGGATCCAGTCATCACAACCTGTGGGGTAAGGCAGAACTCTTCAAATCACCAGTGTGGGCTCCACACATGTCCTGTGTGATCCAGAGCCAAGCCCTGACTGTCTCCACTGACAATTCCTGGTGACTGTCAGGCAAGCCTGCAGCTTGCTTAAAATTGGATGGCTTTTCCCAGGAGAGCCATCCTGTCAGCCTCCCTGTCCTGCCATGTTCAGTCTTCTTGCTGTGGCTTCCATGAGGTCTAAAAGTCCTTGTTCTCTGTCCTGAAGGGCTCTGCAAGGAGCTCCAGGGAACCCTGGGAATGGCTGCTCCTCAGTTGGGAAGAAAGCATTGCTTATAAAATAAGAATGGCTGAAAGCTTCATTTAGTTAATGCTTGCAAAGGGATTTGAGATCCTCAAATGAAAGGCACAGGGTATTATAAATATTCTTCTGGATTCCATTTTACTGAGATTTAATAGAAGCTGCATATTATTCCTACTTCTGTGCTATTTGTGAAGAAAGATGGCTTTGAGATGGGCTCTCTAAAGCTTCAGATGTGCTTCTGATTACCAGGATGGGGCTGTAGCAACAACAGCAGAGCTTAGGGTTGTTTATTGCAGTGAGGGTGCTATTCCCCAAAAGTGCTGGAAATTGGTGCCATTTTGCTGCACCATTTCAGAAAGCAGCTCTGCACAGAGGCACTGAGATTTACTGGTTAATATGGAAAAAACCACTGCAGGAAGCAGCCTGACTTGGTCTGCAGTCTGGTCTGGCAGCTCTGGAGGGAGCTCCATGCAGCTGTGCTGGGCAGGAAAAGGAGCAGGGCAGCAGATAACAGATAAGAGCTCCAGAGAGGCACTCGCAGCCGCTGCCAAGCACTGGCCCTGTGGCAGGGGAATGGGGCTTAGGAGGCTCCAGGGAACCCACTGGGCAAGGTCAGGACCAATGAAATGCTGCAGCCTTTATATTCATTAGTGTGTTAGATTGTGTTACTTTATCAAGTTAAACTGTAAGAACAGAGAGAGGGAGCTATTTAAAGTGCTAAAATTTACAGAGCGTTTAATGGGCTTACAAACCAGCTGTTCCATGTACCTGACAGCAGGACAGGGCAGCTTCAGCTACCCTAGAAGAGCTCGAGAGGGATATGTGTGATGGGCTGACTGGGCAAGGACAAGGAGAGGCCAGGCTTCCCCTTGCCCTTCTCTTGAGGACTTCTCAGGGTGATGAGAGGGATGACATGGAGTAAAGTGAAGGATGAAGTAGGAAAACCACTTGCAGATGTGGCAGGTAGGAAGGACTTGGATACATTCAAGACTAGGCAGGATGGAGCTCTGAGCAACCTGGGCTAGTGGAAAGTGTCCCTGCCCACTGCAGAGGGTTGCAATAGGTTGATCTTTAAGGTCCCTTCCAACTCAAACCATCCTGTGATTCTGTGAAAATTAGAGTGTGGCAGAACATGCCCATGGCTTTGGCTGCCACCACAATCATGGCCTGATCCTAAACAGGGCAGAACATCAAAGCTTCAAACCATGAGTTTAATCCTCTCAGGAGCAGGACCTGCACTGCACCCTGAGCAAGGGCTGGGCTGTGCCCTGTGGTGCTGAGCTAAAGCAGCAGAACAGCTGGTGAGGCCCCTGAGCCACACACTTGGGCATCTCCCACCTTTGCCGTCATTGTCCACAGGGGATAATTGCCTGCTCTCGTTTTACGCTGACGCCGCTGTTCCTCTCTGTCTCCACAGCACACGTTTTGTAGAAGATGTGCCTTAACATCTGGTGAGTACAGAACTGTTCCTGTGTGATGCAGCCAAAACATTGTTATTTTCTGGTTTGTTTGCTTTCACTTAAAAAGAAACCTGCAGAAAAATGTCCAAACAAGCTGTCAGTCAGGTCTGCCAGTGCAGCAGTGAGGGGCTTGGGGACCGTGCAGCTCCCATGGTAAGTGCTGGAGCTTGGGCACTAGAGAGAGCTAGCTGGGCCTGGCTCTTGGGCACAGGATGTTCTCAAATCCTGGAATATGCCATGGATAATCCCAGGATAATACACGTCTCGCCCAGAGTTGAACCATTGATTTCAGACAGAAAGCTTTCTGTGGCTGCCTGGCTAAGGAACAGGGGGGCTGCTTTTGGCAGAGACCCATCAACCTCTCCTCCCTCAGCCCCTCAATGCCAGCACTCTGGTCCCTAGTTGTGCTTTAGCTC
This sequence comes from Sakesphorus luctuosus, assembly GCA_013396695.1. Lineage (NCBI taxonomy): Eukaryota > Metazoa > Chordata > Aves > Passeriformes > Thamnophilidae > Sakesphorus > Sakesphorus luctuosus. The sequence goes on from VWZD01010719.1 coordinate 808,117, forward strand.
ACCCAGCTCTTCCAGAACCCTGGGGGAGCCCAAGCCTCTGGCTGCTGGCCTGGGATAACCAGCTCCCGCTTGGATTGGACTCTGTGCTGCAGAAAAGACTTTTTTTTGGGATGAACCTATGCCCCTCTTGGCAAGTTGTTGTTCAGCACAAAGCCAAGCCATTGACATTACCAGCACAGAGAGCCCAGGAGGGGCAAGTCCTGCAGAACAGCAGCTCTTTCTGCTGTACAATTTTCATCTTCCATGTGCGAGGGGTCCCTCTGCTTTGCATGCTAATCCCTCACAGTGCTCTGCTGTATCAATCCCAGCCCACAGATCTGTAGCAAAAGGCTTTGCAGTTGCAATCCCAAGTTGCTCAGTTTTGCTCCTGCTCTCCAAGCTCGTGTTTCTGCCTGGCTGAAACATCAAGGAGGTTGTAGTCAAATGCAGATCAGTCTCTCCTCCTAGGCAACAAGTGATGGGACAAGAGGAAGGGCTGCAAGCTGTGCCAGGGGAGGTTCAGATTGGACATCAGGAAGAATTTCTTCATAGAAAGGGTTGTCAGGCACTGGAATGGGCTTTCCAGGGAGGTGGTGGAGTCCCCATCCCTGGAGATGTTCAAGGAACAACTGGATGTGGTACTCCTTGCTCTGGGCTGGTTGACAAGGTGATGATCGATCAAAAGTTGAACTCAGTAGTCTTGGAGGATTTTTTCAGCCTGATGATTCTGTGATTGCTGGCCCATGGTGCTGCTGGGAGCAGGAGCTGAGCCCAGGCCTGGGTGAGGGAGCAGGTTATGGATGGGGCTTCTGCCTGTGAGCATTCACACTTCACCAAGCACAAGTAGTCTGAATTAGAATCACAGAATATGCTCAGCTGGGAGCGACCCATCAGAATCATTGACTCCAACTCCTGACCCTGTGCAGGACACCCCAACTATCCCACCATGTGCTTGAGAGCATTGTCCAAGTGCTCCTTTAACTCAGACGGGCTTAGTGCTGTGACCACTTCCCTGGGGACCCTGGTCCAGTGTGACCATCTTTCATTGATAGCTTGGTCAAATTGTCATGGTTTGCCATAACCTGTAACTTTTCAAAGCCTCCAGACAAACCAAAGGCAGTGGCTTGCAGGCCTTGTGTGAATATTCATGGCTCATTCCGTGGCCACCCACCTGGGACTTGGCCAGGGAAGGCAAAAGAACAAAATCTCCATGCGGAGGCTCTTGGAAATGTTCCTGCACTGTCTGAGTCCTTGCTGACTGTGTTTTCCCTGCCTCCCTGGCAGAGAAGTGCCCCGTGGACAATGCCAAACTGACTGTGGTGGTGAACAACATTGCGGTGGCCGAGCAGATTGGGGAGCTCTTCATCCACTGCAAGTACGGGTGCCGGGCTGCGGCCAGCAGCAAGCCCACCGCCTTCGAGGTGGACCCCCGTGGCTGTCCCTTCACAATCAAGCTCAGTGCCAGGAAGTAAGTGCCTTGTTCCAGCATCCAGCCTCTCCAGGGAAAGGGCTGTGCAGCCTGGCACACCTGAGCTGCTGTGCAGTTCCTTCCAGCACTGCCCTGCTGGGGTGTGCCAGGGAGTGGGAGTGGGCAGGGTGGGTTGAGGGGACAGTTCAGTCTTGGGGGGTGGTACATGGACTTGTCTCAGGGCAAGGGCGCTGTTCTCCGCTCCCAGCATGCCTGGGTGCCAGCACTGAGGTGGGATACCCTGTGAGAGCAGCCCCCTCACATCTGGGATGAAACACTGTGGTATGATCAAGCAGAGACCTTGGGATTCTTTTTGTAAGAGGAATTATCCAAGTTATATCCTAAGAATCTGAAATCTGTCTCCCTCCCCTCCTGAATGCATTCCCTATTTTCCCTGTCACCTGGCTGTTGCCAGTTGTTTGTGGCTGCCTGAAGGCTCAGCCCATCAGCTGCACAAATAGGTGTGCCCTGTGTAAATGTGGCCCTATTATTACTCTCAGTTTCTGGCCTAATGAGAATTTAAAGCTGGAATTGCAGTCTTAGAGGAGGCTTTGAACCTGACAGCCTCACAGGGCTGGTTTGCTCCTTTCCTGACAATGTGTTGCTTCCATTAGTTTTTGCTCATTGCTGACTCTTTTCCTCTCTCCATGGGCAGAGACCATGAGAGCAGCTGTGACTACCGGCCCGTGCGCTGCCCCAACAATCCCAGCTGCCCTCCCCTCCTCAAAATGAACCTGGAGGCACACCTGAAGGAGTGTGAGCACATCAAGTGTCCCCACTCCAAATATGGGTAAGGACTTAATGCTTCTGAGTGGGAAAGATGCACTCAGTTCATTTCTGAGCTGCCTTTTGGCTGCTGCAGCCTTGACATGGCCCCAGGGACTCTGAGCAGCTTTCCCCAGGGCTGAGCTCAGGGTTACAGGGGTGGCAGGAGGCAGCCCCTGAACCCCTCTCTTGGTGGGAACAGGCAGGTCATGGTGCCCAGATGTGAGCTCCAGTGTTTTCTACTGGTTTTGGTGCTTCTGGTGAGCACATAAACTGACATCACACTCTGACTCTTGCCCAAGGTCTGGGTTTCCTTGCAGCTACCCAGACAGACTGTCCAGTTTGAGGCCAGTGCTCTGGCTGGAAGAACAGGATCTGCTTGGCCTCCATGTTGCCCTGCAGTTGCCCGCACCCAGCAGGACCGTAGGATCATTAAGATTGGAAAAGATCTCCAAGATTATTGAGTCCATCGTTTGAAGGATAGTGAACTACAGTAGCCCTGCTCCTGGTGGGAGGAGCAGGACATCTTGGGAGCCACACAGGCCTTGGAGCTCCACTGAGGAGCCAGCTGAGCAAGGAGTCTCCATGGGAGCCTTGCTGCAGCCAGTTCTGTCTTCCCTTTAGGTGCACATTCATAGGAAACCAAGATACTTATGAGACCCACCTGGAGACATGCAAGTTCGAGGGTCTGAAGGAGTTCCTGCAGCAGACAGATGATCGCTTCCATGAGATGCAGGTGGCAATGGCCCAGAAGGACCAGGAAATTGCCTTCCTGCGCTCCATGCTGGGCAAGCTCTCTGAGAAAATTGACCAGCTGGAGAAGAACCTGGAGCTGAAGTTTGGTGAGTCTGCACAGGATGAGCTCTGTGGTCAGAGGTGTAGCAACAGGGCAGCATTTCGTTTGGATGACACATTGCGGGAGTCATTCCATGTTTAAAACTGGTGCTGAGCAGGTTTCAAGAGGTTCAGATATTCCTTGCAGAGGGACAAATAGGGGTTCCATTGACTTCCTTACTGCCAGCACATCCTGAGATCTAATCCTGCAGTCACTGGTCACGTGACAAGTCCTAGAAATGTTTGTAGGCAGCTGCCACCTTTCTCTTGTAGCTTTTTCCTGTGCAGTCCATGGGCTGCAAAAATCAGTGAGTCAAATAGCCAACAGTGAGCAGGGCTCTTGGACACCTTTGCTGAGCTCAGCCCTGTCTTGTCTCCCAAATTTGCTGGTTCCCTGCTGACAGCAGCAGTGTGTCCTCCCTTCGTGTTCAGAGGCTGGGTGGTAGTTGGGTGTCCTCTGCCTGTTCCCTAGGATGCCCTCCATGGCTCTGCAGTGACTGTGGGCCTGTCCTTCTCTTGCAGACGTGCTGGACGAGAACCAGAGCAAGCTGAGTGAGGACCTGATGGAATTCCGCAGGGACGCCTCCATGCTGAACGTGAGGAGGGGCCCTGGGGTGGAGCAGGGACTGCATGGAGGTAGCTGGCTCTGCTCCTAGCTGGGCTTCTCCTGCAGCCAGGGAGGCTTTGGGGTCCCCCCTGCTTGCTGGCTGTGCTCACCCCAGATGGGGTTTGCCTGTATTACAGTTGGGGTCTGAGGGAAGGGTTTGAGTTAAAGGGAGCTCAGTGAGCAAGTGCAAGTCACTGCATCTGGGCTGCTGCTGGAACTGGCTCTGCTGCCTGTTCTCAGCCTGTTCCTGCTCTAAGTTAAAAGAGGAAAGAGCCCTACAGCAAGAAAGAACCCTCTACTCCAATGCCTCTGCCTTTACACTTGCCAGGAGCACTGTACCATTCTCCCTGCCTGTAGAAAGCAAGGGGATAAGCAGATCCCTGCTAACAAGCTGGGAGTGAGAGCTGCCTCGTGATTCTGGAAGCCATGATGTAGCACAGACATTCCTCCCTAGTTCAGACAGACTGCATGCCACTGGATGGGCTGCTTAGGAGGAACTCACCATGGTTTACCTAATCATACTAAAAAGTTTAGTGCAGGTCTGAGATGCTGTCAGAGTCCTGTGGTCTCTGGAGGGAGGTGGCAGAGTCATGAAGTCCTGGAGGAGAGACCTCTGCTCAGAGGATGAGTCAACTGCTGAGGAAGGGCCTTCAGGGAGCCATGAAGACAGGACTGGCTGTAGCAGTGGGGGAACAGTCCTCAAGCCATGCCCAGAAGGACAGGCTGGCCTGGATGGCTCTGCAGCTCACACAGCTTGTTCTGTTTTTCAGGATGAGCTCTCCCACATCAATGCTCGTCTCAACATGGGCATCCTTGGATGTGAGTATCCCTGTGGGCTTCATTCCCTCAGGCTGGGGCTGGGTGGTGGCCCAGGGAGCCCTTTTGGGCAGTGTCACAGGTGTGCAGGGGAACAGTACTGTCCTCCCACCTCTCACCTGCCCTCTCCTTTCTGCAGCCTATGATCCTCAGCAGATCTTCAAGTGCAAGGGGACCTTTGTGGGCCACCAGGGCCCTGTGTGGTGTTTGTGTGTGTACTCCATAGGAGACTTGCTCTTCAGTGGCTCCTCAGACAAAACCATTAAGGTAAGAGCTTGTCTCTTCTGTATACCCTCTGCACTGTCACATGGGACAGAAGCTGAGTTCAGTTTGTGGGGTGGGGGGATGGTACTTCCTAAATTTTCTCCCAAAGAATCTTAAATGATTCTTTGTGATTATAGTTGGGCAAAATTCTCTGTGAGGAAACATTACTTGATAGTGAAATTGAGAGACAAGCAGTGATTTTGGCAAAGCCCAGATTTGAATCTCATTCCTGCTGCTGCTTTATGTGGTGTTTAGGATATTCAAGCCTATTTCAGCTTCTGATTTTATTTTGCTTTGTTAGAAAAAGTCATCTTAGAACAAAACATTTGTCCCTGATCCAATGTGTCCTTTTCCCATTTTATGGCATGTTTGTTTTTCTTTGTCCTGTTTGCAGTAACTCAAACTGACAGCACTGCCCTGGTGCAGCCTAAACAGCCCTTCCCAGTGTCACTGTGGTGGCTGCTGGTGGCTGCTGGCTGGGCTGGGGACCCCCAGGGACTGCCACCGCTAACCCTGCCAGGAGCAGAGCTTTGGTTTAGTTTCCTTGGGGTTAGAGCCAGGTGGAAGAAAATGGATATTACTATGCTTTAGGGAAGAAGACTCCTCTGTCTTGGCTTCTCTGGGCACCACATTCCCATGTTGCCTGTTGAGAAAGCAGAATGTGCTCATGGAGCAAACCTTTGCAGTGGCAGAGGAGGCTGTGCTATGCCATGGGAGCCCTGGGACAGGGTGGGAATTGCTAAAGCAGGAGCCTGAGAGCTGCTCCTCTGGTTTGGTGTGTTGTGTTGGCCTGGGCTGAGGAGGGCAGAGCTGCAGAGGGCTGATCCCTGCTGCTGTCCTGGGTCTCATTAACTTCAGCCTGACCCTTTGCAGTACATTTCCTTTCCCAGAAAAGTGTGTCCGTGCCCAGGGCCCAGCAGGCAGTGCCCAGGTGACAGACAGGCTGTTTCCTTGTTCCGGTGCTGACATCCTGCCTGATCCCCAACTGCTGCCTTGTGTTTCCTGTTAGGTGTGGGATACCTGTACCACATACAAGTGCCAAAAGACCTTGGAGGGTCATGATGGAATTGTACTGGCTCTCTGCATTCAGGGGTGAGTGGAGAGACACACCTGGCCCTGGGAGGAGTGGGGAGAGCATGGGGGTCCTGAGCATGCCCTGACAATTCCCATCTTCTGTCCTGCATGTGCCAAAATAGTGTGTGAGACGCACATCTTTTTGCTTTTTAAAAATGGAAAGAGTGACATCCCCTGTGTCCTGGCTTTGTTCCCTGGTCACCTCTGGGGTGCTTGGCCTCCTGCTCCAAGGGCCAGCCCAGCCTGTCCTCCCACGAGCTGAGGGCCCCGCTCCCAGGATGGGTGTGTGTAGCCTTGTCCCAATGAGGCTGTGGGGCTGCAGCTCCTGGCCCATCCAGTGCCTGGGGATGAGTTGGGACTCCCCCCACAGTGCTGTCCCTCCCTGATCCCCCTTTGTCTTCTGGTGACATTCTAGGAACAAGCTGTACAGTGGCTCTGCTGACTGCACCATCATTGTGAGTACCCAGACCCGACTCTGCAGGGATGGGAGAGCCACAGGCTGCTTGGGAGCAGGGACTTTTTTCTAGAAGGCTCTTCAGCTGCCAGTGGTGTGGGACTGATAACCTGGGTGTGTTGTATCCACTGCCTTCAGCCAAGTCACTTGTGGGTCAGACTGGGGGGTTCCTGTGGGCTGGGTTTCTCTGTCCCTGCTCCTGCGTGGGGAGCAAGAAGCTGGTGCTGTGCTCTGGGGCAGGGTGGTTGGTCCTGATCAGCCAGGGCTGTTCCTCAGACAAGTGTCCTGTCCTACCTGTGTGTCATTCCTTGCCTCCAGAGGCAGAAAGGAAGGGCCTCAGCACAAGGGACCTGCCCTACCCCTCATGGGTGCTCTTCCTTTGGGGGTTTGGCAGTGCTGGGGGAACAGCTGGACTCATTGATCTTAAAGGGCTTTTGCCACCTAAAGCATTCCATGATTCTGTGATTCTCCTTTGCAGGTCTGGGATATTCAAAACCTGCAGAAGGTGAACACGATCCGAGCACACGACAATCCTGTTTGCACTTTGGTCTCCTCACACAACATGCTCTTCAGTGGCTCACTCAAAGCCATCAAGGTACAGCTCAGAGGGCTCAGGGGTACAAACTGTCAGGCAGAATTGTCCAAACAGGAAGAAAGTGACTTTTGATCTGTAGGTGACCTTGTTACTACCCTCTCCTGAGGCACAGAGAAGCCAAGAGTGCAGAGGTTTAGCCTGTTCTCTGTGCTTAAGTCAAAAATACTTCATTTCTTCTAACTCTGTGAACCTTAGGCTGCAGGTGGAGTATCCTGGGAATGCCCAAGTGCATGTGTCCTTGCGCCCCCAACAGATCTGCTCAGACCATTGGAAATCATGTCTGGGCTCCAGAATTGGCTGGGGATTCAGGATACCTGTTTTGAAACCGCCTCCAAAGGATCTTGAGTCTGAATTCTGTACCTAAAACATGCAGAAACCAGGGAACAGCTTTGCAAGCTGCCCTTTAAAGCCTTGGCTGGATTCCCGTGGTTCTGCTTCCAGCTCCTGGTGAGACAGCTTATGGGCCCGTCCATCTGTAAGGGGACGTGTGCTCTTTTCTTTAACTGGGGCCTGGACTGGTTCAGCTCTGGAGAGAGCTCAGGGCTGGGGGAGCAGCCAGACTGAGCAGAAGGAGAATTTGGGGCCTTTGGGGTTTGTCATCCCCAGCCACTTCCTGCTAGATGAGCTGAGCAGGCCAGGAGTGCTGCTCAGAGTGGGGGAGTGAGATCCATCAGTCCCTGCATGCCAGGGGATGGGAATGGAGCTTTGTGGAGCCAGGCTGGGAGTGGGAGCTCAGAGCAGTTCCTCAGTGCAGCTGTGGTTTAGGTTTTCAAGCCTGTGGCTGTGCTAGGGCAGGGTCTCTGCCAGCAGCAATGCAGCCTCCACCCTGGCTCCCTCAGGGAACATGCTTACTCAGCAGTTATTGTGTTTCATCTGCAAGTCAATGGGTTCAGGCCATTCCCAGCAGGCAGGAGAGCTGGCACAAGGATCCCCACAGGAGCTGAGAAGCGTGGGCAAGGCTGGGGAGCATTGACCATGTTCTGCACAGCCCCATTGGGATTCTCCTCCATGTCTGAGTGTGTCTGTGCTTTCCACAGGTCTGGGATATTGTAGGTACTGAGCTCAAGCTGAAGAAGGAGCTGACAGGTCTCAATCACTGGGTGCGAGCGCTGGTGGCTTCCCAGAACTATCTCTACAGTGGATCCTACCAGACCATCAAGGTGGGACAGGACCCTGGCACTGGTGGCACCCAGCAGCAATCCTTGAGCCTCTGCTCTGCAGCCTGGGTTGGTGGAGCAGGACCAGAGGCAGCTGCTGGGATGTGAGAGCACTGCTGACACACAGGATTCTCCTGTGCTGATGGCATCTCTGCAGCTGGGCCTTGGGAGTCTCACTGGGATGAACTGGGGCCTCAGCCCTGGCGCCTTGTGCTGCCTCTGTGGCTGCCACAGTGTTATCTGTGCTCACAGTCCTGCTGATAACAGGACAAGGTCACTGTCTGGCTGCAGAGTTACCATAATCTGTGAGGGCTCCCAGTGCCCTCTCCACTCTGTGCTGGCTCAGGGTTTGATGAGTACTTCACCTCTCAGCATCTGGGGGACACAGGAGAATTGGAAGTTGCCCTCCTCAGGGCTAATAAATCTCTGTTAATTTGTCTGCATCAGGTTTTGGTGCTATCAAGGAGTGGGGGGTGTGTGCACATGTGTGTGTAGTCACACACTCAGGGTGTGCAGTGTCCACAGCATTTTCAGCCTGGATGGTCAAAGTGGGGCAGCCCACTAAGATATCAGGACTTTGCTCATCATCAGTACTGAACATTCCCAGCAGGATAGATTTGTCCTTGAAGGTGTGGTCTGGGTGCACATGGAGCCAGGCTGACTCTGTGCTTGGCAGAATGGCTGCAAGAGATCTCTCTCATGGAGAGGATCCCTGCACAGGTCTCATCCTGCTTTTGCTGCGGTGTCTCCTTCAGATCTGGGACATCCGCAACCTGGAGTGTGTCCACGTGCTGCAGACGTCCGGGGGCAGCGTGTACTCCATCGCCGTCACCAACCACCACATCGTGTGCGGCACCTACGAGAACCTCATCCATGTAAGGAATGGGGTGGGCTGGATTCCTGGGAGGGAGGCATGGGACTGGGTACTGGCCCTGCCTGTCCCCTCTGGCACACCTGGAGTGTGGGGTACAGCACTCTTCCTGGAGGTGTGCATGGAGGTGGAAACACCTCTCAGAGGAGAGATTTGGTGGCCTCATCCTAGCACAGCTCCGAGCCCCGTTCTGCCCCCGCAGGTCTGGGATATAGAGACAAAGGAACAGGTCCGCACGCTGACCGGGCACGTGGGGACAGTCTATGCCCTCGCTGTCATCTCCACACCAGACCAAACCAAAGTCTTCAGCGCATCATATGACCGGTCGCTCAGGGTACGTGTGTGGGGCTGGGCAGCTGCGCCTGGGAGTCTGTGCCACCACAGGCACCTCGAGGGAAGGGATCCCCATCCCTGCGTGCCACATGTGCCACCACAGGCACCTCGAGGGAAGGGATCCCCATCCCTGCGTGCCACATGTGCCACCACAGGCACCTCGAGGGAAGGGATCACCACATGGCCTCAGTATGGCACCTGCCTCAAGACCTGTGCCATGAGATCCCCCTTCCCTTCCGGTGCTCCGGGTTGTGACGCTCCCTGGGCTCAGCCCTGCTGTGTTCCCACAGGTGTGGAGCATGGACAACATGATCTGCACACAGACACTGCTGCGACACCAGGGCAGCGTCACCGCCCTCGCCGTATCCCGCGGCCGCCTCTTCTCCGGCGCTGTGGACAGCACTGTAAAGGTGGGTTTCCTCAGGCTTCTCCTGGATGGTGTGTGCTCTTCCAGTGCTGGAATTAGGGCATTAAATGGATTAGGAATTCTCTTCAAACAAATTGACAGGTTGTAGCAAGGTGGGGGTTGGCATCTTCTCCCAGGTAACAAGTGACAGGACAAGAAGCTGTGCCAGAGGAGGTTCAGGTTGGGCATCAGAAAGGATTTCTTCACTGCAAGGGTTGTTAAACACTGGAATGGGCTTTCCAGGGAGGTAGCGGAGCTCCCATCCCTAGAGGTGTCCAAGGAACAACTGGACACGGCACTCAGTGCTGTGGTCTGGGTGACGAGGTGGGGATCAGTCACAGGCTGGACTTGATCTCGGTCTTTTCCAACCTAAATGGTTGTGTGGTTCTGTGAAGCAAGGGGGTGGTTCTCAGCAGGTGGGAGGTTCGCTCCTGGCAGGGTGTCATGGATGCTGCCACCCCAAAGGGGAGTGCTGTGGGAGGATGAAGAGAAGCCCACAGAGCTGGTCAGGAGTCACTGCTGTGGTTCGCATTGTCTCCACAGGTCTGGACGTGCTAGCGAGAGCGTCACACTAGTCCTGCACACTGAAAGACCAAAAACTCCCCTCCATTGGCCTGTGGGTGACCACACCCTCCGAAATGACTGCTGCAGCTCCTCCTGCACCAACCACTGCCTGCTGCTGCCCCTGGGCCAGCCCCACTGCAGGGACCCGGCTGGTGGCTTTCCAGACAGGTCTGCTCCACGGATGCTCCAGATGTTCCCTCAGATCTGCCCTAGATGATTGGAAAAGCAGAGGAAGCCATTCCAATGCCAGTGCCCTTCTCTGCCTGTGCCCTTCAGCTGGGGACACCCCTGGGGCTGGGGTGACTCTGGGCCACACGAGCGCAGCCCTTGGCCAGTGACAGGACTGGACGGATCAGTGTGTCCCAGCAGTGACACTGGGACGCTGCTCCCCTGGCCATGGTAGGACTGAGCAGTACGCCCTGCCCTGGGTGGGCACCCAACCCCTTTCTGTCTCTAGTATTTAATTTTACTGCCAAGGCTCTGGGCCGATCCATCTGGGAAGAGGTGATTCCTTGAGTAGCCAGGTACGATTTTTATGCCACAGCTAGTTCTCAAATCAAGTTCCACAAGCCCATTGTTCGCCACCCTGTAATAATGGTCTCCACATTAAAAACAAAAAGCCTCTGTTGCATTTTTACTCACATTTTCTACTGTTTTTAAGATTGTAATATAGATTTGATTATTTCTTCATTGACAATAAAAGCAGAAAGAGTTGTTCCTGCCCAGTGTGAGTTATTGCAGGGAGCAAGTGGCCAACACTGGCGCTGTGGGGTGAAAATTGGGATGCAGGACCAGGCACCTCACTGGAGACAGCAGCTCCCAGCCAGCCAGGCCTCAGCACCCTATGCAGGCACCCAAGGGTCCCCTCAGACCGTGCAGCACAAACACCCGGCACGACACGACCATGCCACGAGGACTCGGGATGGTTGGGGACACAAACAGTGGTGGCAGCCCAGCAGGTGGTTTATAGTTTTTATTTTTCTTTAAATATTTGTTGCCAGACTTGGTATAGGAGCAAACGTCTTCACAGCACCACGAGCCATCTACTATTCAGAATAGGAAGAATAAGGACGAGTAGAGGTGAAATCTAAGCACAGAAGAGCAGGGAGCAGCACCAAGATGCAGAGCTGGACAGATGGGATACGATACAGAGTCCATAACTTAATCATAAAAAATATATATATGTATATATCCATCATGTAGAACTTTATGGATTTTTTTTTTTAGATACATATTTTTTTCTTTTCAACAGATATTTTCAGGCGGGTGATTTACTTATTTTTTTAAATTATTTTTAAAGTATTTTTTGTTTGTTTTTCATTTTTTGTTTTTTTAAAAGAAATTTCAAAGTTGTGCCAAACACATCTGGATCAGCGACCACAACAGGAGACAGAGGAGAGAGGGAAAGGGGGAGAGGGATGGGGAAAGAGAGAAGAGGGGAGAGACCACTCTGTGTCTCAAGAAAAGAAAGGAACGGCAACACTTTTGTTTGGAAACCACAAGCAAAAAATGCATTCATCAGGACTCAAGCGACTGAACCAGACTCCAACTTCAGTTTATACAGGAATATACAGCGGCACGTCCCGGAGGACGCACACGAGCACACGCACCCCGCGTGCACACCCACACACACCACACACACCCAAACAAATACCGACAGCAAAAAGAACCAGGAGAAGCTAAACCAAACCCTGAAGACACTCCAAAAGAAATGAAACACCTCCAGTGTAAGAATTAACAAAGACCTCCATAAAACAAGGCACATCCTTTGAGTTCGTAACGGTGGAAAAAGAAAGACGTGACACTGAATCCCAACGGAAAACCCGACCAGAACCGCTCGCACGTACCTTCCACCCAGAGAAAAGGTAAATATTGTGCTACTCTTAGAATGAGTTTGCCACAAGACACACAGCTTAGTATAATCTAATAGTTTTTCTCAAGCTAAAATCCAGTTTTCTCTTGATTTCTTTTAAACTGCTTTATATATAACTGCTAATATTTTAAAATCTTTTAAATATATATTTGTTAAAGTTTATTTCTTTTTATTATTTTGGAGGTGGGGGAAATCTGCCTTAAATCTTTTTTTTTCCCCTCCAATAAATTAATACTCTTTTTTATAGCTTATCACCGTCCTGTCCCCGGCAGGGCCGGGCCGGGCAGGGGCACGTCCCGCTGCCCCTGGGGAGCCGCCAGCCCAGAGCTGCCCTGGCCACCCCTGCCAACGCCATCCGAGAAACAAAACAAAGTTTAAAACTTAAAAACGGAGCAAAGAAACCCAAGTGCATTTGCCCACCTGGCCCCACCACCTGCAAATGCCATCGGTGCGGCGTGGCTGGTGGAGCCACCACCAGGGTCACCACACCGGGCAGGGCTTGTGCTACATTCGGGTCACGGTGACCCGCAGCGCCAGGGCTGGCAGGACATGGATGGCCACCAGACAGGGAGGTTGGTAGCCCCCTTGACCCCCCAGAGCCTCCCAGAGCCCCAGCAGCGGTTCAGTCCGGACGTGTTGCTTTGTTTCTTCTGTTGGGTTTTATTTTTCTGGTTTTTGTGTTTTTTGCTTCTGCAAAAGGGAGTCCTGCCGGAGCCGGCGCCGAGTCTGTGAGCACAATCCTGAGGTATCTTCTTCTTTGTGCAAACCCCGAGGGACGGGATGTCTGGGAGGGGACGGCTGTACAAAGGGGACGGGGGAGGGCGGCGAGGCTGGGGGGTCGTGGATCGTTGTGCCCTTGTGCCCACGTAAGCCCTGAGGTTCGCGGGGCGCCGGTGCCCCTCACTCCAGCATGGCATCCAGCTGGTCCGCCAGGTCATCAAACATGCTGCCAATGTCGTCCAGGATGCTCACGGTGCTCTTTGACTCCACGGCCGAGCTAGGGAGTGACCGGGATGGGTCAGGGCCATGCACTGGATGAGGACACCACACAGCTCCCTCCACCCCGTGCCACAGCCCTCCTGCCCCCCCACCACTGCGGTGCTCAGCACTGTGTCCCCAGTGTCACTGCCCATGCAGACCCCAGTGCTGCTACACAGTGCTCTGGTTCAGTGTCACCAGCGTCCCCTCTCCAAGACAGCCCTCAGTGCACACACATGCCCAGGTCCCGCTGCCTGTGCTGCTCCAGCACGGTGTTCCCCAATGGCACCTCCCCAACACAGCTCCAGCCACAGCCTCCTGATGCTCCACCAGTATCCTGTAGCATCACTCTTGACCTAGCACGGTGCCACATCCCAATCCCAGCCCACAGTGCTCAGTGGCACAGCACAGTCCTGCAACCTTCCGATGGACCACCCACCCCCTGCACCCCCTTACTCTGCCTGACTGTCCTCCTGCTTGATCTTCTCCTCCACAGCCTGCAGTGCAGCGGCCAGGGACGCGCTCGTCTCCTCCAGCTTCTGCTGCGCCAGCTCGGGACCGGCGCTGTCCACAGAGGGGCTGGCAATGGTGGAGCGCGGCGGCTTCACCGGCACATGCTGTGGCTGCGCGCCAGGCGAGAGGGGCTTGGCGGGGCTGGAGCACAGCGAGGGTGGGGTGCTGGAGGGCTTGGCGCCTGCAGGGCCGAGCTGCCGGGCGGGTGACGGGGCCGGTGTGGAGCTGGCGCTCACCGACTGGATGGCCGTGTGGGGCTTGGGGGGCTTGGGCGCTGTGGGGGGCGGCGTGGGCTTGGGTGACACTGGGGGTGGTGTGCCATGGACCCGCTTCACCTCTGCGGAGAGAAGGGAGAGGGACAGGAGGCTCCCAGTGTCCACCCTGGGGAGTGCCTGTTCCGGGGATCCGGTGAAGCACCTACCTGGGCTGCCGGGGCTTGGGATGGGCACCTTTTTGGGGATGGGCACTGGCTGCCCAGGCACCTTCTGAGGCGGCTGCATCAGCACAGGCTTGGGGGAGACCGGCGGCTTGAAGGGCTTCTTGGGCTCAGTGGGTGGTGGGATGTGCTCGGGGCCGTCGGGGCGGGCGGGCGGTGGCGTGGGGGGTGGCTCGGCCCCACTCAGCTCGGATGCTGGTCGCCGCTTCACGGTGCCAGTGCCGTTCTGGTACACAGCAAGCGTGGCCGGCTCCAGCGCCGGCTCCTTGTCCTTGGCCTTGGGCCGGCGCTTGACGGTGTCGGACTCGGTGAGGACAAAGCGGACGCCATCCTGCTGGCTCTGCCTGGCCCGGATCCGCCGCTTGAGCGTGGCACTGGCCTCCACCTTGGCCAGGTCCCCATGCCGGTGGGCTGGGGACAGCCCCTCACCGGCCTCCCCTCGGGCCGGCCCCAGGGGCCGCGGACGCTGCTTGATGGTGAGGGTGCCCTCCTCGGCAAAGGGGATGCCATCAGGGGAACCGCCACGCTCCACCCGCAGCCGCTCACCAGGGCTGTCGGTGCTTGCCTCCGACCGCACGCTGTCGGCACGCTCGCGGCGAGCAGCTGCCACCAGCCCAGTGACAGGGCCACTGATGGTCCGGCGCCGGTTCACCACCTCCCCGTCAAGCCCGATGGCCTCTTTGTGCTTGACAGTGGCCAGGACAGTAGCCACGCGGGCACGGTCAGGGCTGCCCGGGGGGCGCCCTGGTTGCAGGTAGTAGCCATCAGGTGCTTTGGCTGGGCCTGGCCCACCAGCCACATGCGGCTTCTGTAGGGCCAGGGCACGGGCGCCGCCGCCAATGGAGGACATCTCCAGCATGGCCGCGATGCTGCGCACGCTGCCGGCGCTGCCCGTGTCCACGCTGCCACCCAGGTCGCTGGCACGCCGCTGTTCTCGCCGGCTCTCCTCCTCGGCGGCCACAGGGCTGGCAGCCACCTCACCCTCGTCCTCCTTGGGGAAGTCCTCAGCCATGCCAGCACTGGAGATGGCGGAGCTGGAGCGCTTGGGAGGGGGTGGTGGAGGTCCCTTCTTCTTGGGGCGGACGGCGAAGGATTGGCTGCGGTTGACGTTCTTCTCTCCGCCAGCGGGTGCCCGCACTGAGTGGCTGCGGCCCACACGCCGCTGGACGGTGGCGTAGGGCCCCGCGTCCGGCACCAGCAGCTCATCCCGCTCCTGCTCACTGTCAGAGGCGGCGTAGCGGTTCAGGCTGTGTGCCCGTTTCTTCGGCCTCCCTGGTTCCTCCTCGCCCTCGCCCGCCGGTGGCAGGCACAGCACCGGCACCGAGACAGGCAGGACAGGCACCCCCGGGGTTGCCACCTCAGCCTCGGCAGGCTGGGGCAGGACGTAGGCAAAGCCACGGTGGGTGGGTGACTGGGGCAGGGAGCGGGGCGACGCAGGGCGCTCGCCGGGTGGCAGCAGCTGCGGTGTGGGCTTCACCTTGGCAGTGGCGTGGGGCACAGATGGGCCTTGTGGGGAGGGTGGCCGCGCCTTGCCGGGGGTCTGTGGTGGCGTCAGCTGCCCAGCAGAGGGTGGGAAGGGCTGCCGGGGTTTGCCAGGCACCGGTGGCACGCTGGCGCGCTTCACGGGGTGGCCATGCCGGGGTGGGCGCCCCTCCTTGGGTGGTGCAGGAGGGCCCTCACCGGCCCCCTCTGCCAGGTATTCCTGGCTCTTGGAGATGGCAGTTGCAGGGGGACCCCGTGGGCCATCCCCCAGCAGCTCCTGGGAGCTGCTCATCACCCTGGCGCGGCCACCCAGCCCCGGCGGCGAGCGGTAACCGGGGGCTGCGGGGTTCGCCGCCTTCTCGGGGGCCTCCTCGGGGGTTTCACCTGTCATGGCCACCTGCAGCTCACTGCTGAGCTCACTGTCCTGGAACGTGGTCATCTTGGGCGACTGGCACTCCGGTGGCTCCGGTGGGGGGGACTCGATGGCCAGCACCTCTGGGCACGGCCCCGACGCCTTCCTCTTCAGCGTGCCTGGCTCGTACTTGCCCATCTCGGCGCGCTGCAGCTCCGCCAGCTTCTTCACCGCCAGCATTAGCTTCTTCTGGTGGCCTGGGGGTGGCACAGGGCATCAGTGTCACCTCCAAGGCCATTGCAGCCAGCGCTGCGTGCAGGGTCTTACCCAGCTTGGTGATGCCGATCTCCTGCAGGTCCTCCCAGGTGATGTCGGTGATGAAGTCGATGTTCTCATAGCCATTCTCCACCAGCACCTTGTAGTACTGGGACAGGCCAATCATGGAGAGCCAAAGTGCCAGGTTGGCCTGGGGTGGAACACAGGGCATGGCTCAGCACCAGCTGGCACTGTGGTCTGGTCCCAGCACCCTCGGCATGCAGGAGATCCAGTCCTCTATGGGGATCACACCTCCAGGGGACTTCCCTTGTCCCTGTGCTGTCCCTGTGCCCCACAAGCACCCAGGGCCATGCCCAGCCCCATTCCCATGGGAAGCCCCTTGCTGTGCCCAGACACAGGGTACACAGTGTCACACCCATGTGGTGACAGCTGGCACCAGCCTGACAGACCCTGTGGAGCCGCTGAGAGGGGACATGAGCAGCTCCAGGATGTGTGCATCCTCTGGCAGCAGTGAGCCAGCTCCCACCCTCCTTCCCCCGTGCCACCTCCTTCCTGGAGGGGACTAATTGCCAGCATGGATGTGGTTTCAGCCCCCCGGCCCCGCGCAGCCCTCACCGGCTTGTACTCCGGCAGCCACTCAGGGATGCTGAGGTTGTTGATCTCGGACGCGATCTTCTTCCTGTGCCCCGGCTTGGTGACGCCGATGGCTGTGAGGTCCTGGGGCAGAGAGGGGCATCAGTGCCACCATGATCCGGCCCTGCCTCCCCCCACAGCCCCGTGGCCTCACCTCCGGCGTCATCCGGCTAATGGTGGTGATGTCATAGCCGGCATTGATGAAGTTGGGTGCGTAGAGCTGCAGCTGAAACTTGCAGAGCCACTGGTACACGGCCTCTGAGCTCTGGGCGAGAGGGACAGAGGATTGGGGCAGCTCTGGGGACAGGGACCCACCACCCTGCCCATGTCCCCCCAGCTGTTCCCCCCCATATACTCCCCATGGCACCCCAGTGCTCCCCACTCACCTTCCCCTCTGAGGGCGGCTCCATTTTCTTCAGCTGGGGCTCAGCAGGAGGCTGGGGAGCATAGGGGGAGCTGGCCACGCTCTGCGACCGTGCTGAACCTGCCGGGGGGGCAGCGGTCAGTGCGGCCGGGGCTCCATGCCCAGGCTCTGGCCAAACCGGGAGGGCAGCCGAGCCCCTGCCCCGGGTGGGATGCCATGGCCACAGCCCCAGCTTGGCACAGGAGTGACACCTGCCCCAGCACAGCAGCCCAGAGCACCTGGGGGTGCCCTGGACACGGGTCTGCTCCCCTGGGATGGGCAGGTGAGCTCCCAGCCCGCCAGGCGGCTGCTGTGCCCTCCACCCAGCATGGCCCTGAGCAGCAGGTCCCAGCTGGACCCCTCCTCCAGAGCAGGTGTTCCCACTGCCCAAAACCCTCTGGCCTCACACCTCTAACCATGTCAACAAACAGGCAGGCTGGCACAAGCTATTCACTGCTCAGGGCACCCACATAGGCATCCCACAGTGCCCCTCTCCAGCTGGGGTCAATGGGGGCTGGTCCAAAATTTCTGCCTCATATTTCTGATCAGGATGAGCAAGAGCAGCCCCTTCCTCCCACCAGTAACTACATCCTCCATTTGCATGTGTGTGTGTGTGCATGCATCCCTCTGCTCTGTTTGTGTGTGTGTGAGCGTGTACATCCTTCAAGCATGTGCATCCTTCAGGCATCTGCATCCCACGCGCGTGGGCATCCTCCTCCCGTGTGCATCCCTCTGCCATGTGCATCTCCCTCACGTCTGCATCCCACTTGTGTCTGCATCTCCCCAGCCTGTTTTCCCCCCTCCCTGGTAACGTCTGCAGCCCCCTCCATATGCGCACCCCCCTCTCCATGTGCGCATCCCCCTTCCCGGGTTTCTGTCCGCACTGCCTGTCCCTCTCCACAGCCCCGGCATTCCCCCCACACCCACCCCACGTGTGCATCTCCCCAGGCACGTGCCGCCCCTGTGGCATGGGCACCCCCGCAGCGTGGCCATGCTCCCCGCAGCTCCCCAGACAGCGGCGGCGGGGGGACCCCGGCTCCGGCTCCAGCAGGGCTGGCGGGGGGCCAGGGAAGGGAAGGGGCCGGGGNGGGTGCCGTGGCAATAAAAAAAAAAGACAAATCCCTGGATCCACGGCACG
The DNA here is from genome assembly GCA_013396695.1 of Sakesphorus luctuosus. Classification (NCBI taxonomy): domain Eukaryota; kingdom Metazoa; phylum Chordata; class Aves; order Passeriformes; family Thamnophilidae; genus Sakesphorus; species Sakesphorus luctuosus. Next base: position 826,388 of record VWZD01010719.1, read on the forward strand.
GCCAGGGCTCCTCCTGCTCCGGCAGCCGGGCGGCTGCAGCACGCACCTGCGGGGATGTCCTGCGCCTTGGCCGGCCCATCGCCCACGGCACACTCTTGCGCAGAAGCCTTCTGGGAAAGGACCGTTGCCAGCAGCTGAAAAACACCCCACGAAGGGGGGAGAGCAGGCAGGAGTGAGGTGGGTGGTGGGGCCAGGGGGCACATGGGGTGTGTGCTGTGGGTGCCGCGGGTGCCACCAGCCTGGGCAGGGGTGGGCAGGGGGGGCTGCAGCAGATTTCGGCTGCAGTGGGGAGAGATGGAGCCGCGGGAGCAGCAGATGGTGCTTTGCTGGCAGCAGAAGCCCACGGCACCGCAGCACCACAGCACCCCAAATCCAGCCTGGCACATGCCCAGCCCAGGCTGCTGGTGCAGGCTGCGGGGTCCTACGTGCCCACAGAGCAGACCCCCCAGCTGGCAGCAGGGTGCAGCCCAGGGGCATGTGGCATGGCACAGCATGGGCAGGATGCCAGGGGATGTGGGCTGGTGTGTGCCACAGCCCAGGCACGGGACAGCCCAGGGGCTGTGCACACAGTGCAGGGGGCTGTGTGCCAACAGCTGCGAGCTGGTCATGTCAGCACAGCATGAGGTGCACTGTGCCATGTCATGGCAGTGCCCAGTGCTGGTGGCAGTGCCCATGCTGGTGGCAGCAGTGTGTGCAGCGCAGCGCAGTGCGCAGTGCAGAGGCCCCTGTGAGCGGCAGCAGAGACACGGCAGCTCGGGATGGACCTGTGGAATGTGGTGCCGGAGTCGGGGCTCAGCCCACACCCAGGCAGCAGTCAGGGGCCAGATGGAGGGACCACGCTGGTGGCCACTGTCAGTGACAGCACAGCTGATGGCACCCTGGGCACCGATGGGACCACACAACACCCGCTCAAGCATCAGTACCAGCTGGGGTCATGGGCAGTGAACTGCCAGGACTGGAGCCGAGTGCCACAGCAGCTGGCATGGTCCCCTCAGGGCTTGCCTTACCTTGACCCCTTCGGAGCCAGCGTGCAGGGCATGTGCCCCGCTGCCTGCGCTCTGCCCACTTCCCGAGCTGCGGGCAGAGGCCACGCTGCCCGTGCTGCCCAGGCTGCTGCGGTCACCACCTGCACAGAGAGGACAAGCTGTCAGGGCACTGAGGACCAGGGCAGGGGGACACTGTGGTGTGGCTGTGCCCTGTCAGAGCCCCCACCCTGCCCATGCTCCCCAGAGGGTCCCAGCAATGCGCTCGCCATACCTGCGAAGGGTTTCCGCAGCACCCAGATCTCCTCAGCAGGGGCTGGCGTGGCCGATCCGCCCTGCGATGGCGAGAGGTGGGATGGGCTCATGTCGGCCCCGCGGGACCCTTGGTAGCAGAGCAGAGAGAGTGGCTGTCAGGCATGTGGCTCTGTGCTTGAGCTTGCACTGGGGTGGGCACAGAGCTGGTGACTCGCGGTCTCAGGGCCTGGTGCTGCCACACGCAGGGAGAACCCCACAGGCAAGGTGTGAGGACCCTGGTGTCACCGTGCCCAAGGATGCCAGAGCTGTCCTGCTGGCTTGTCCCCTCCCAGGCAGCTGGCACAGGGTGACAATGGCCAGCCCTGGGATGCCATCCTGCAGAGCAACCCCTCCCTGCTGTCAGCCAAGGACAGGTCTGTGGTGGGATGTCCCAATGCCGCAGCTGAACCTGGGCAGGGGACAATGGCAGTGTTGTCCCTGCGCAGAGCAGGAAGGGAACATGACTTGGTGTGGGGATCAAAGGAACCTGGGAAAGCTCAAGCAGGGGGGACCAGGGTCCACACCCTGCTGTGCCACATCCCAGGCAGTGCTGGCCATGGCCCTGCAGCTGCCTGCACCCATCTGGGGGAGACCCATGGAGGGCCACACACCAGGTGCTGAAACCCTGGGCACACACAGGGGACACAGCAGTGGGTGAGAGAACCTCATCCTGCTGGTGAGGCACAGCTTGAGGGTCACCCCCAGGCATGGTTCCTCACCCTCCATGCTGCCCACCTCTACCAGGTCCTGCTCACAACAGGGACACCTGACGCTGAGCCCAGGGGTTAAAACAGCATCAGATGAGATGGACAACAGCCCTACAAGGCCAGTGCAGCCCCACCACAGTGCAGCCAGCCCCCTGCCAGCCACAGGGCATTGCCACCCTACCACTGGCCACAGGACATCGGCACCCTGCCAGCCATGGGACTCCGTCACCCCACCACCACCCAGGCTGGTTCACAGAGCCGCTCACCCCATCAGCGACGACCATAGCAGGGGATGGGTAGTACAGGGTGATAAAGGCACTGAAGGAGCATGAGGGGGAACAAACAGCCACAACAAATTGGGCTGAGACATCCCTGAGCTGCACATGCCACGGTCACACCAAGAGGAGCCTGGGCAGGTGTGCGGCTCCGTGCAACCCGATGGGGAGAGAAAGCCCAGGGGAGAAGATGTGCTGCCTTGTCCCCACCATGAGCAGGGTCACCCAGTGCTCCCCAACACAACCTCCTGTGTCACTGCCACCAGGGAACATGCAAAGACCCCCGGCCCAGCCAGCCAGGGCAGTCCTAGGGGCATGGCATGGGCTGCACCCCTGCAATTCCCCTGCTCCTGGGCTCTCCCGACACGTAGATCCGCAGCATCGTCACCTGCCTATGCCACGGAGATGGTGCCCAGGGTTCAGCTGGGATCTGCCTGTGCCAAGCAACCCCAAGAGCATCCCCCAGGAAAGCCCCCCAGTGCCGCAGTCCCTTCCAGCTCTGAGTGCACAGCCCCAACTCAGTCAGGGAACACCCTGCGGGGAGAGAGTCCCTGTGCCTGTGGGTCCCACCCAGGAACAGCACTGCCAGCCCTGCCCCTGGCACAGAGGCAGGAGAGTGTCCTGGAGTCCCCACACATCCAGACAGAAGCACAGGGGCCATGGGCAGAGCACAGGGACACTGGGGTAGGGAGGTGGGATGTGCTGGCAGTGACAGCGTGACAGTGGTGCTGGAGCGGGTGTGAGGGCAGGGGGCGATGCCATGCGCGTGCCACACGTGTGCCCCAGTGCACCCACTGCACACATGCACACGCACACGCATGCACACGCTGCATGCACACACGTGCACACGCCTGTGCACACCCGCGTGCAAACCCCCTGGCCAGGAGGGAGAGGCCGAGCAGAGAGAAGAGACTCGACACACGCTTTAAAGAAAGAAAAATCCATGGAGAGCACAAAGCGAGCGTTGAACTACCTTGTCCATAATGCGGCTCGTCGGCACTGCTAGGGGAGAGCCTGTGATAGCCAAAGGAACTGAAAAGAGTCTGATGGGAATGTGGTGGTGGAGGTGGAGGTGGAGGCAGGGAATGGAACGCATGGGACGAGGCGTCACCGTTAAGCACAGCAGCCCCGTAAGCCGGGAGCGGGATCTTTTGGAAGTGTTGGGGGATTGTTACAGTCTCCCATGAACCTGATAATAAAACATAACAAGAGACAAAATGAAAAGAATCAAAATAATAGAGACACGCTCAGCGTCGCCAAAAAGAAAAAAAAAGAGAGAAAAAAAAGAAAATAATATAAAAGGGGAAAATAAAGCAGCAAATCAAAAAAGCAACCAAAGGGACGTGGAGAAGCCAGAACTGAGACCCAACCGATGTGGAGCCGAGCCAAGGAGTAGCAATGGGAGCTCAGTGCACAGCCAGCCTGGCACAGGGAACGGGCACATCCCATGGATCTGACATGGACACCAGGACAGCTCCACACACGAGCTGGTGGGGCTCCCACAGCTGGGCTGCCCAGGTCCTGTTCCCCACGGAGGCACCCCAGGGGAGCAGGGCTGCAGGTATGGCTGGGCCGGGGGCTGCAGCACTGGCATCCCCAAGCCCTGGCACAGCACCTGCTCCCAACACTGCCACCCCCTGCAGCTGATGGGGTGGCTATGGAACCCCACAGCCTGGCTAACACTGCTGTGGGACCAGCAAAGCCCAGGAGCCATGGGCTGCTGCCCAGATCACATTCCAGGAGCCATGGACTGCATGCCACAGTACCAGCATGTGACTCACACCAGAAGGGTGGCTCTGCCCCTGCCTGTCCAGCACCTGGCACCTCCACAGCTGGTGTGGCGTGCCCGGCAGCCAGTGGGCACTCATGCCACCATTCCCTTGACATCTTGTTCAATTGCCACCACTCCCTGCCTGTCACCCATGACATGGCTGCCCTCAAGATCCACACTCCCAGGAGGGGGTGAGATGGTTGATGTGGGGCCTTTCAGTGATGCCTGCAGGAGCACCAGGCCCATTGTGATGCTCCTGGCAGTGGGCACAGCCATGGGCAATCCTGATGGGGCCACAGCCCACCAGGAGCCCGAAGAGATGGGGATGGAATGGGGCCAGGGACTGGCAGCGCTGTGCAGGGGAGCAGGGTCAGATCCCTGAGACGGCCCCTGGCTGGGGAGAAAGTCTCTATGCAGCACCATTAAGTTTCACCACTGGTGCCCAGCCCCCTGTGCAGACTCTGAGCAACAGGTCCTGTGGCCTCACCACTGCAGTGGCCACCCCAAACCACAGTGATGCCCCCAGGTCTCCTCATGCACCAACCTCCAGGCACTGCAAGTGCCTCACCCAGCTGGAGAGCAGCCTCGAACTGCCCCATGAGCACCCCAGGGCTGCCAGCACTGACCTTTATGAGCACCAGGTGGGCACCGGCCTCACATGCACAACGGGTACATTGACCCTGCACACTCGAAGGCACCATGCCCTTGCACACGGCAGGGACACCAACCCCACATGCATGATGGGGCATCACCCCAGTTTGTTTCCATCACAGCACCCCCCAGACACACTGGTCCCCACCAGACCACCCTGAGGCTCCTCGGGGCTGAGGGTGTGGGGGCAGCCCTGATGGGGCAGGTGGGGAGGAAATTATTTGCCTGTTCGTTTGCTTATGGCCTCGACGAGGCTGGAGGGGAAGTATCCGACGCGGTCATTGCCAGTGCGGTTGTCGTGGATGCAGCCCTTCCAGCGCCCGTCCGCATGCTGCTCCAGCACCTGCAGGCAGGGGTGGTGTCAGCAGCTGGAGGGACACCGTCACCAACACTGGCACTAGCACCAACCCTGGCACCGGCACCGGTGTGTCCCCGGTGTGCCCCCAGCCGCACTCACGGTGATGACGTCCCCGGCTTTCACATTGAGGCTGGTCAGGTCGTAGTTGTTGCAATAGTCCTTGACAGCTCGGACCTGCAGAGCGGCGGAGGCGTCTGCAGGACAGAGCGGGAGCTTCATCACCTGCCCACCCCACGGGGTTGGCACCCCCAGCCCAGCGTCCCCCCACTCCAGTGTGGCCTCCCTGTGCCCCCCAACCCCCTACCCCGCAGCATCTGCTTGATCTCCTTGCTGGCCTGGCTGGTGGTGAACTGGTTGACGATGTCCAGAGCTGTCTGGTTGTAGGTGTTCCTGACGTGGGCGTTGATCCCGCTCTGCAACGGCATCGAGAGGGATTGGGAGGAGGCTGCCCCTTGTCCTGCCATCCCCTGGGACCTCTAGGCCACCAGGAGACCAGCAGCTGGAGGGCACAGCTCACTGCCTCGGTGTTCTCCCCGCCCCAGGACCTTCACTGCCTTGGTGTATCCCCTCCAGGGCCCTCATCCCCACCCCCTGGGATATCTGCACAAGCTGCTCTGAGCCCCCAGCTGCAGGGTCACCTCTTCCTGCAATCCCTGGCTGGGTTGGGGGTGTCTGCAGGTGCTGGGGGGTCCTTACATCCAGCAGCAGCCGCACCACATCGGTCTTGCCGCAGAGAGCCGCCTCGTGCAGTGCCGTGCCTGCCTTGGTCTGCCGGTTAATGTCAATGCCAGCTTGCAGCAGGAGCCTGCGGGGGGCAACGGGGTCAGTGGGGCATG
>VWZD01010719.1:832311-849264 GCA_013396695.1 Sakesphorus luctuosus
TGGGGGGCAGCAGGGTCAGTGGGCAAAGAAGGCAGTGAGGTCAGCAGGCACAGGGGGCAGTGGGGCACAGGGGGTAGTGGGGTCAGAGGGCATGGAGGGCACCGGCGCTCCCTCCGGCCCACAGCACCCACCGGATAATGTCGATGTGGCCGTTTTTGGCGGCGAGGTGCAGGGGGCTGGTGCCGTTGGGGTCGGTGGCATCCCCTGGTTTGGGCTCCAGCAGCGCCGCACACATGTTGCTGTTCAGGAGCAGTTGGACCACCTGGCTCAGCATAGACGGAGCAGGGCTGCAAGGGCAGCTCGGCTGCCCCCCGGGGCTGTGGCCCCCTGGCCCTCCCGATCCCCCTGGCTCCCAGCTCCCCTCACAGCAGCCCCTGGAGATCCCCTGCAGTGGTGGCACCACAGGTCCCCACTGCTGGCCCCTTCTGGGGCTGCCCTGTGCTTCCCCCACAGCTGTTTGGTACCCCCAGGGACCTCGCTGTGCCCCATCCCCTCCCAGTCCTCCTCCAGGGGGTCCCAGCCCTGCAACGACTTACCCCGACCCGGCCAAACTCGCATGCCAGGTCCAAGGGTGTCTTCCCCGAGTTGTCCATGATGCAGGGGTTGGACTGGTGCTGCAGGAGCATCTCTGACTGTGGATGAGCGAAACCCCAACTTGGTAAGGGCAGGGGCAGGGTAGTGGCACCATCCCACCCCTGCCACCCCTGTGCCCAGCTGTACCACGTCGTAGTGCCCGTGCTGTGCTGCCAGGTGCAGGGGGATCTGGCCCTCATCTGACGGGATGTTCACGGAGGAACCCGCCTTCAGCACCATTTTCATGGGCTCCTTCTTGCCCTGCCAGGCCGCGTAGTGCAGGGGCCTCATGCCTGCAGGGGCAGGATGGGCACGCCATGAGCCCCTGGCTGTGCCAACACACCAGGCAGAGCCTACAGAGGCCCATAGGGACCCAGGGACTCGCCTTTGTTGTCCTTGATGTCCACGGCAGCCTGTGCCTCCAGCAGCAGTGAGATGAGTTCCGTGTTGCCGTTGAGTGCCGCATGGTGCAGAGCAGAGAACCTGGGGACAAGGATGGTGTCAGGGTTCCACATCTCCCTCCCCTCCACCCGGCAGCATGCACCCACCACAGCATCCCAGGGCACCCACTCTGCCTCTCACAGCTCCTCAGGTGCACATAGCCCTGGGCAAACCCACCTCTACATCCCTCCGTGGGCACATGGAGAAAGAGGTGCCACAGGGACCAGCCATGAGCAGAGCCATGAGCCAGCCATGTCCCAGTATGCAGCAAGGGCCAGAGAGCAGGATATGCCAAGGCAGGGGCAGGTCTGCTCCGCAACCCACTGATTTAACTTTTAATTGTGCTGCAGCCATAAGACAAACCCCCCAAACCTGCATGGTGGGATGCATGGCTGGGGATAGTGGGATGGTGGAAGGAAGGGATGGGGATGGGGATGGAGGGATGCAGGGATAGGGATGCTGCTGTGCCAGGAATAGGGGATGGCAGGTCTGATCCAGGGATGCCGGAGCAACACGGATACAGATGAAACACTCCCTGAGGATGCTGAGACCTCACAGGGCTGAAGGCAGTGGGCAGTGCAGGCACAGGAGCACGCCACAGAGGGTGGGGGTGCCAGGGAGCCCCCTCCCCACTGACCCACTTCCCCCAGCCTGGCCCTGGCAACATAGCCATATGCACAGATGGCAGCGGTGCCCTTGTTGGGTGCTGAGCCTGGCAATGGGGCGGGGAAAGCCCCCAGCCCTGTGCCCTACTCTGCTCTCACAGCGCCCGGCCCCAAGGTTCCCGCCTGGGAAGCAGGCCAGGAGCTGACCTACTTGCTGCTCCCGACAGTGGCATCCTCCACGTGGATGCACTGGCACCCACCACCCCACTGCTCTGGGCCCTGGGCATGCACAGCACCCCCATCCCATCCCTGGGGTTACCCCAGTGTCCGTGGGGCATGGGAATGGGCTGTGGACCCCAGCGGGACCCCTGGGGCTGCCTGGTGCCCAAGAGGCGGGTGGTGGGGTAACAATTTCTCTGCCCCCCATGGCCAGGCCCCCAGCTGAGGGGGACACATCCCCATGAGGACCATGCTGTGGCCACCACGATCCCCTCGGAGCTGCCGCCTGCAATCCCCAGTGGGGAGCGGCAATGTGAGCAGACAGCTCGCACAGAGGCCGATCCCCAACGTCTGCCTGGGAAATGTCAGCATTTTCCGCTCCAGCGCCCTGCTCAAATCCGCTCAAGATGGTGCAAATCGCAGCCCTCCCCGGGTCTGCCTCGGGGGCTTCCCTTGGGCTCCGCATGGCCTGGCCAGGCCACGGCGGCCACACGCAGGGTACGGTCCCCGGGGCAGGTGCAGGGAGAACAGCATGGTGCCCACCCATGGCGCCCGCCAGCCGGGAATCAGCTGGCACTGCAGGGATGGGGAAACTGAGGCACAGGGCTGGCTGTGGCCACACTGGTGGCAGGGCAGAGCACACACAGACTGCAGCCTGGGTCTGTCCTGTGTCTCCCCAGGCTCCTCCCCTGTTGCTCCTGCACCCCTGAGCCGCCCAGGAGCTGCAGGCTGGAGAGGAGCAGCATACAGGCAGGGCCCTGCCTGCAGCTCCCCAGTGCTGCCACGATGTTCAGCCCTCCAGTGACTTGCCAGCTCCTCAGAGCACGAGGTGGCCCATGGGGTGATGACCCCCTCACCCTGCCCATGCCATGCCCCTGCCCCACTGCTGACCCCATGTTGTGCACACACAGACACACTCCCATGGACATGCACACTCGGCTGCACATGCATGGCCTGCATGTGCCCATGCCTGCACACACGTGCACATGGGCACAGCCGATGCGATGGCAGGTACCAGGGGATGCCGCTGCCACTGCCCTGGTGATGAGGATGAGGATGGACCCACATGCTGCCGCTGCATATGTTCCAGAGCATGGTCTGCCATTCCTGACCCCATCCAACCCCTCCACTCACTGCCATTTCCACAGCCACAGCAGAGCCATCCCCAGACACCGAGTGCCATCATCCTGCTGGCTTGTCCCCAGGGGCATCACAAGGCGAGGACAGCCAGGGGGTACAGGGGCAGCTGCAAGCATCGCTCCCACCGCAGCCCCTCCTGCGTGGGGCCCTGGCTGCCTCCCTGCACCGGCAGCCTCATTAGTGTGATTAGCAGGACGTGAGCCTGCGGCCCCTTTCCCGCTGCTCCTGCCCGTTGGATGCCGTCTGTGCAGCGCCAATGGCACAGCCCGGCGGGGTCACAGCTGACCCACCCAGCGCCCTGCAGGGCTGATCTCTGCACAAGGCTGGGAAAGGAGTGGCGAGATGTGGGGCACAGCCATTCCTTTGCCCTTCAGCCCTCACCTCCTGCCTCCTCTGGTGCCCAAGGCAGCTCCATGCCAGCCCACTGGCTCTGGGTGCAGGCACGGCTCAGCCATGTGGGCTAACATGGAGACCCAGCACGGAGAGCTTGGCATTCCCACATGGACAAGATGCCCACAGTGTGTGCACGCCTGCTCATGGCACCTCACAGCACATGCCCCAGTTTTGTGCACCCCACAGCACACACACGTGGGCACAGGGCACCTACTCACCCATCAGTGTCCTGAAAGTTGACATTGACTTTCTTTGCCGATCCGAGGAGCTCTGGGAGGGAGGGAAGGGGACAGCATGTTAGAGCAGGTGGCTGGGGCAGGAACACACCAGGGAGATGACAGCTCCAGGTTTCCCTCCCTGCCAAGGTTGGGGCTCCCTGCATTCCACAGGTGCTGATTGAGGCTATCCAAACCTGCAGGCAGGTGAAGGCAGGAGGGCTCAGGGTGGAGGTTCCTGCTGAAGGTGGCAGAGCCTGAGGACCCGTCCTGGCACCAGGTTCTCCCCATTCCCCTGGTTTGCCTGGGCTTCCCTCAGGCTCCTTCATCTGCCTGGGGCTCCAGCACTGCCCATGCTGGGCTCCCTGGCAGAGCGAGGAGCTCAGCACCATGTGCTGTGCCCCAGCACAGCCCCCTGCCCTGCAGCGCCTGCCTGGCACTGCCCACCCCACACTTCCCTGCATGGGAAATTAAACTGCGTTGGGGCAATCCAATTAGCAGCACGAGGAAGGATAGAGCCAGATTTACATAAGATTTACCCGAAAAATGCCACTCAGGCTTTCCAGTGAGCCGCTTTTCCCCCAGCAGGAGCTGGAGCAGGAGGAGGAGGAAGACGAGGGTGGGTGCAGCCCAGCAGATCCCTGGGCTGGGGGCCCACACAGCAGCCCCTGTGCCCACCATGGAGAGATGGCACTGGCACAGCCACGAGTCCAGGGGAGATGACCAAGAGGCTGCATGGCCCAGCAGGGAGAAAGGTCAACCAAAGTCATTCACCCTACCACCCTCATCCCTGCCTGCTTGGGGATCCTCATCCCTGTATCCTCACTCCAGCAGCTCAGCTGGAAGCATGCCAGGGACCATCATGCCAGGGACAGGCACTCGTTGGGAGAAGCCAACTGGAAGGGGCTACTTCAGACAGAAAAGAGAGATATGCAGCCAAAGACATGTTCCCTGTGCACCACAGTCATGGCTTTGCTTCTTCCCCCAATACCATGTCTCTTTGTCAGCATCCCTGTGAGATACTGAATTACTGGGCACAAGGGCAGTGCCAGGGGCCGGGAGCCTCCGCAGGGACAAACAGAGCACCAGCAGCAGGAAAGGTGGCTGTGTCCAGCCCTGACCCTCAAGCCTGGGCAGCAGTGCCAGGCTGAGCCAGCCCTGTCTGGGCCACACAGTGGGAATGGTCCCAGGAGCATCTGGGATGGTGGCAGAGGTTTCTCCCTGCCCATGCAGGAGGTTCCCTCCCTCTCTCTGTGGCTGCTGGCAGTCCGAGCTGCAGGACATTTGCTAACGCTGACACAGCCCAGTGTGACAAGCAAGAGCTGCCAAGGATGGGCTCCATCAGCCACAGCAACCAGCCTCTGGCTCCCATGGCATGTGGTGCCATGGGGTCGCTGTGGGATGAGAAGGGGTCTCCGGGGCGCAGGGAGGGATAGGAGCACCACTGCTTCTCCAGGGTGTGAAGAGAGATGGGCGCTGCAAGGCCCTCAGGATATGGGGAGGGAAGGGGGCACTGCAGGGTCCCAAGATGCAGGGAGGAACAGGGGCACCAAGAGGTGCCCAGAATGAGGGGAGGGATGAGGGTATGTGGGGTCCCTGGAGTGCAGGGAGGGACAGAGACACCACATGGTCCCCAGGGTGCAGGGCGGGACAGGAGCAGTACAGAAGCTCCCAAATCCTGTCCCTGCCACAGCATCCCCATGCTCCCCTGGGAAGAATTGGACATTACTGGTAGGCAGAGCCACCCCACCAGTGGGACTGACTGCAGCAGTTGGGGTCGAGTGGGTCCCTGCCAGCCCCGAGCTGCTGCCAACCTCCCCAACAAAGGTGCCATTCAGCTCCGGTGGAGAGGAGCCCAGTGCCGCTTCCGCTGCCTACCCACGCCAAGAACCAGCTCCCAGGAGAAGGGGGCCGAGCCGCCCCCCAAGGACGTGAAGGACCAGCAGACAAAGGGAGCCGGTGGGCGCAGGAGCGGCACAGTGCCCGCCACTGGCTCCAACCTCCAGCCCTGAGACGGGCCCCGCTCCTGCTACTCGGTCCTTGTGGATGGACAGACAGATGTCAGCAGGTCTGCAGTGCCTGGACTTTCCCACGGGTTGATCTCAGTGAGGGGCTGGCATGGGGCAATGTCCAGGAATCGGGTTCGCAAGTGCAGCAGTGACACCTTTGGCCATCGCCAGGCACATGTGCCACTCCGGCATTGCCCAAACCACCATCACTCCAACACACCGTAGCGGCAAATTTTTCCTCCCTGCACCTGCAGGAGAGGCTGCGGCTGCCAAAATCTGTTTAGCACTTCCATCACTGCCCGTGCCAAGTGCTTAGTCAGTGACTTCCAGCCATGCAGTGGTTTGATTTTCCTTAAAGCTCTAGAAGTGGCCGCCAGCATGCTGAAGGCATCTGGAGCATGGAGCCCAACTGGGGTGTCAGAACAACCCCAGCTCCTGGAGCAGGGGAGAAGAATGGGGGCCCTGAGACATCAGCAGATCCACAGTGGGATTTGCAGCCTGTCCAGGGGCAGCAAGAGCCAGGAGAGCCTGTTAATGGCTGGGAAGCAGAAGGAAAACTCTTCCACTAATGAGGGAGAGAGAAGGGACCTGAGACTTCCAATTAAAAACATTGGCTACAAAAGGAGACAGGCATGGCAGGGAGGAGAGCAGGACTTCTTCACAGCCACACAGCCAGTGGGCACTCAGCGTGTTCCTGGCTGTCCTCTGCTGAGATCACTGGAGGGGCAATGTGGACCACTGAGCACCTGTAGCCACCATCCTGCCCTCTTCATGCACAATCAGATGCCATCAGGCAGGTGTTGTGGCAGGGGGTGGCATCTCTTTGCTCTGACCTCCTGAGACCCCTCACCATCCTTGGGACACCACAGTGTCCTCTCTTGGCTCCCCATGGACTGCTCAGGTGATGGCTGTGCCATGTGGGAGCACAGGGCTCCCCTTCCATCTCCTGGCACAGCTCTCCAAAGCTCTCAGAGCACCTCGTCCCCCCATGAGCATCACAGGGAAGGGCCACATTGCTGGCTCCAGGAAAGGGGGACACACAGGATCCATGCAGCACACCTTGGCACCACCAGATCCGGCTGCAGCCGGCAGCTCCTGCATGCACCAGGAGTTGCAGAGTCTGCCATCGACACCAGCTATAAACAGCGTCTGCCAGAGTAAACACCGCCGCGGGGAGCAGCCCTGCCACTACTCCCAGAAATGCCTTCACTTAAGCACAGGGATGGCAGGAGCTCAGTGCACGCTTGGATTCAGCCTGACGCTCTGTGCCCTGAGAGCTCCTCGCCGGCCCGGCCTCCCACGCCACGCGCCGGCCCCGCAGCAGCCATGGGCACCGCGACGGCGGGCGACGCACGAGCCACCGGCACGTGCAGGGCCGGGCACGCACGGGGGAGCAGCTCTGCCCGACCCCAGGACCCAGCCATGCGTCACCCTCACTCCTAACACGGGGCCTGGTAGCTGCTCCGGGCACCCTGGTGAACGTCATGGGGAGACCCCCATGCCCGACCACAGCTCTGGGCATCCCAGTGCATGGCCACACGAAGACCCCCATGCCCGACTGCTGCACCAGCCATCGCAGTACACGCCGTGGGGAGACCCCTGGGCCCAATCACTTCTCCAAGTATCCCAGTACACGTTGCATGAAGATCCCTCAGCCCAGCTGCTGCTTCAGGCAACCCAGTGTATGCCATGAGACTGTGCCCAGCCTCAGCTGCAGGCATTCCAATACATGTTGCTGGGAAGCTCCCATGCCCAGCAGCTCCAGCCCCATCCCTGTACATGTGTCTAAAGTCATGGCCCCTCACAGTGGGGCTCCTCAGTACCTGGGGGGACTCCTCACCCTTTCCAGCACTCCTTCATGTGCTCATGCACCAGCCCCTGGGTCTGCAGCTAGCACAGTGCCAGCAGCAATCGATGCCCGGCAGGGCATGGGGGCTCCCAGCCAAGCCCCTGCTGACTAAGCACATCCTCACCCAGCTCCCCCCGGCAGGGAGCAGGGAGAAGGCGGCTGCTTCAAGCAGATGGCTCCAGCCTCTGCTAAATCAACATCTCCTTAATGAGGGGAAAGCAACCTGCCTCCCCTCAGCATGGCGGCAGCAGACAAGCCAGAAGAACCCCCTCCAAATCCCCCTATCCATCCTTTCCATCACCCCTCTGCAGTGATTCCCCCTCTCCTCCAGCCCCAGCCCTTCTGCTTCCCCACTCCTCATCACATGTGGGAAGCCAGACCCCCGCGTGTGCCCCCCTAAGCACAACAGGCACCCCCAGGACCCCAGAAGCTGTGAATATCCACAGGGAAGACATTCAAGGCAAGCGCCCGTTTCAGAGATGGGGATTCAGAGAATCCAGCAGCGGCATCGCTGGGAGCTGCTGGATAAAGGAAGCATCCAAAATAGCTGCTCTTAATTATATCCCTGCTGACGAACACCACACAAACAGCAGGCGCTGCACGAGGAGCCCTGGCATGGGTGTGTCTTATTGCCCATGGTGGCACGTGACAGTGTGGGGACCCCACTAAGTGGGCACAGCGCTCATGCCCAGGTCTGGTGCTGATGGTGACATCAGGGAGCTGGTCCTGACAGGGAAAAGCTTGTAGTCCTGCAGCCAAGGTCGTGTCAGGTGCTGAGGCCAGCACGATGCTCAGATGCTAATGAAGCCGTTATCATCTTCCGATCGATTTGGACTGTATAAATAATGCACCGTCTACAGGGAAAGGGATTGCCTGGGACTAAGAAGTAGCTGGGATGGGATGGAGCCATTGCAGAGCAGTAAGAAGCACAGCTGGATAGATACTGCCCACCACAGCTGGACACACACCACTCACCACAGCTGGACACCCCAGTGCCCATCACTGCTGGATATCCACTACCCATCACAGCTGGACAACAACTGCCCGTCACATCTGGGTGCCCTGCTGCCCATCACCAGCCATTCCCCAAATCCCAAGGCATTCCTGGGGGACTCTGGCCCTGTGCCCAGCACACCTGCGGACACTCCGGATTCCAGACCCTTGTGAAGCCTCCCCTGGGAGCAGAGAAATCTGCACTGGAGGCTAGCTGGGCTCTGGCAGCCTGAGTCATGGCAGGGCTGTCCCCTGGGGCCACAGGAAGCAGCTTAAATGCAGCTTTCAAGGGGCAGCAGGGACTCCACTGTGATGCTTTCATTTTTACAAAAAGGAAACTTTTCCATCCCAAGGGAGGGTGAGGGGCTGATCCTGTGGGCTGCCAGGGGAGGCGGGGACAGGGGACACGGGTGTACCCAGGGCAGAACCAAACCACTGGGGCTAGAGCTGTCCGGGACATCCAGCACCCCACAGAGCCCACCAGTAGCTACTGTGAGGACCTCTGCTCTCCCAGTATTCCCAAGTTGTATCCTCACCGAACCTTTGCTGCGTGGTGCCACAGAGCCTGCCCAAGCCATGCTGCACCAGCCTGACTCCCTCATGGCAGCCCCATCCTCCCCTCAGCCCCCCGAATACCACACAGTGCCATGGGGCTCTGCTGTGCAGTGGCTGCCAGTGACTGGGCCCTGTGCTCTCATGGATGCAGGGAAGAGGCAGCAGGAATGGGCAGATGTGTGGGCAGTGCAGGGATGTGCTGGCTTTGCCCCACAGGTGGGACATAAGGTGTTATGCTCAGCTCTGTGGAACCAGTGTCAAGCATCCTACCCGCCCATCATGCCCAGTGCCAGCTGTACACCCACCCTTGTCTGCACAGAAATGCACGTTGGTGTTGCTTCCAGGGAGCCCTAATTGCCAGCCTGTGGCAAACAGGTAATTTTCAATAATCACCCTGGCTGGAAGCAGTCACTGCTGGCACGGCAAGGCTGGCACAGCAGGGACGGGACATGGCTGCTCAGGGCCACTGTCACCTGTGTCTGCCCATCCATCCATCCATCCCAGCGTGTCTGGCACTACACCCCTTTGGGACATGGGAGCAGAGGGAGATGGATGCTAGCACCACTCACCTCTCCCCTGGGGACAGAGACCATCCTGCCCAGCCTCATCCTCATCCTCCCCATCTCCTCCCCATCCTTGTCCCCTCTGCAGCATCAGGGATCCCTGGGAGGACCAACTCCAGCCTTGTTGGATGCAGGGAGGGACCAGGAGCTTGTGCATCTTAAGGCATCATTAACTAATGCACAGTTGTGATCATTGGCCTCCCATGAACCCACAGCAGTCCAGCAGTGCTGGGGATTGGTGGGAGCTCCTGGAGTGCACAGATCATGTGCACACGTGTGCACACGTGTGTGTGTGTGTGCAGGCAGCCCAGATACATCAGAGGCACCAGGAGCTGCCGCAGCACCGGCTCTGAGCTGCCAGCTGTGCTGGCAAAACAGGCACGAGGGTCTATCTTAAACGTGGTGTCTCTAGAGCCATCGTTTGACCTCATCCGCGGAGCACCTGCCTGACTCCACGCGTGTCGGTGCACCATGCCCACCCTCCGCACCACAGCGGTGTTTCCGGTGCCCCCGCGGGCCGGATGGGCACGAACAGCTCTGCGGGGCTGGCAGTGCAGTGGGGCCGCGGTCCCCGCCGGGATGCGCGGCCAGGCGACGCTGTGCATCCTCCGGGAGCACCGGGAGCGCGGCCGGAGGGCCTCACACCGCTCCCCGCGGGCGGGGGGGCGCAGGGCTCTCAGGGCCTGTTCCAGTGTCCCCAGTGTCCCCAGCGTGGGGGATGCAGGAACGGGGCTGACAGGGGCCCTGCGGGACTGGCCAGGACAGGCGCTGGAGCGGCGACAGGCGGGCGCGGAGCTGCGGCGGAGCTGCGGGGCTGTGAGGAGCGGAGCGTGCCTGCCGTAAACAGCCCAGCTGCAATGCAGGAGCCGCTGCTTTGTCTGATCCAGCGGCTCCCGCGGACCGACAACCTGCGGGGCCTCTCGAGGAGGCGGCTCCGGCGGCCACATCTGGAACGGATCAGCCGCCTGCTGCTGCCGCCGCTGCCGCCCGGAGCCAGCCGTGCCCAGCGCCAGCCCCACGCCAGCCTGGGGACGCGGCAGGGCCGACGTGGGCAGCAGGGACAGCCACGGGCACAGGACGCATGGGGCAGAGGCACATGGGCACACGATGCACACGCATGCACAGGGATGCACACAGGCACACAACACATGGATGCACGGGGGCTGATGCGTGCACATGGATGCACACACACACATGAGCACATGGATGCACACACAGGATGCAGCAGGGCACACACAGGCACAGCAGTGGGGCACCCAGCTGCCAGTGCTCGTGGAAGCAGAGCCTGGCTGTGCCTGTGGTGGCTGCTTGGGCACCATCTCCAGGCGGTTCTGTCTCCAGCTGACACAGGCCATGGCAGGGCACAGCACGGGGGGCCTGTGTCCCACTGCACCCACTGCCACCTCCATCTGCTCGGCGCTCTCCAGGCGGCCGGCAGTGACCTTGGTGGGGAGACCCAAGGAGACCCAGGCAGAGCTGGCATTCCCAGCCAGGCGCTGTCCCACGCCCTCCCGGCACCGTGCTTCCCCACCGGATGGCTTGTGCCGGCACCGGCACCCATCCATCACTGGAGCAGTCCCGGCAGCGCGGGGCTGTCAGGTCGAGCTGAGGCCGACACTGCATCCAAGCTTCCCATTCCTCAGGCTGATTGCTCCTGTCGGTGCAGAGCCCAGCATTAAACACCTCATTTTCAACTCCCGTATTGAGTTGGAAAATACTATTAACATTTCATTAGAACTTAAAGATCCTTCTCCGCTCCCAACGACAAGCCAGCACACCGGCAGCATCGCTCCTGTGCCAGGTGGGCTGTGCTGGCCACGTCCTTGTGGGGAGAAGGGCACCAGGAGGGCGAGTCCCACATGCCGCAGGTGCTGGACAGGATGGTGACACAGGGCAGAGGTGACATCAGCACTTCACACGGACTTGATGACCTTCCCGGCACGGCCCATCCTCACAGCACGCTCTGCTGCAGATGGGACACAAAGTGGTGACAGCAACAGTGTCCATGCAGGCCCTCCTGAGTTTTGCTTCCCAGTGCCTCTCCCTTGCCCATGGGAGCCTGGCCTGACAGCACCAGTCATTAAATATCAAATATATTCTTCAACAGTCTCCCAACAGTGCCTGAGCACCATTCCCAGCACACACCACCCTGGCAGCAGCATCAGGAGGGAGAGCACTATGGCAAACACAACCTCAGGCATCACCCAGAGCTGGGTCTTCCCCACCACTGCTTATCCCACCAGCAATGCCACAGGAATATGTTCACTGTGGACCCACCACTGGTTTAGAACCCATCTGAGTCCTGGCACAGCACCTCGGAGCTGCCAACTATGGGCATTGCTGCTGTGGCCAGTGCAGGCCCATGGGGAATGGGAAGGGGCTGGGGGCACCCAGGCACACTGAGGTGGAGAGGGCACTGATCACAGCCATTCCATTCCCAGCACCTGGGAAGGGGATGGAAGAGTTAAACGGAGTGCAGAGCAGAGGAAAGGAGCCAGACGCCAGCCTGGCTACTGAAAACCGCGATAGGCTGGCAGTGATGGGGACGGCTGTGGCCAGGGGCTCAGGGCACCCACAGCACCCAGCCCTGCTCACCACCAGCACCATCACCCTGGGGTGCAGCCTGGCCTTGCCACGTCCCCCACAGCATCACCCTGCAGTGCAGGGGCAGTGAGGGGCACCGCAGCACCCGCAGCAATGTCCTCGTGCGGGAAACAGCCAGAGCTGGCGGCCGTGGGACAGCCCCAGCACAAGGGTCCGCCCGCCGCTGGCAAAGGGCTGGTTGGTGTCATGCCAGGTGAATTTGGGACTGCTGAGGGAAAATCCAGGCCAGTGAGGAAGCTGGAAATGGAGCCACACTGCTCCTTGGTGCCTGTGGCCAAGAGCCCCAGGTGCCCAGCAGCATTCCCAGCGGGCAGGGACCCCAGAGCCAGCACAGACATGGGGGCTGTGCTGGGGGCTGGGGGCAGAGCAAGGTTTGCACCCACAACTTGGCCCAGCCACAGAGAGAGGTGAGAAATGTAAAATAAGGAGAAGTCACCCCAGGCTGAGCAATAGTGCCCCTCTGGAAGGAAACTTGGCACACACCAGCCCGTGTCTGCCTGCCAAGTCCTGCTGGGAGCAAGGCTTCACACGTGGGCTGGAAACCCCAAGAAGTTTATGAGGGACCCGCTGACACGTGGATGAGCACGGCAGCAGCCGGAGCTGCTCAGCTCTGACCAGACCCTGCCTGCCAGCAGTGCTTAGAGCACAGCCCCGGGCCTGGGACATGGCTGGGAAGCACCAGCATCGCCCCATGCTGGCATCACCTGCACGTCCCAGCCTACCCCCTCAGCATTCCGCTCCTTAATCTGGGCCCAGGGAATTGGGGGTGGCACAGGAGCAGTGCCTGGCCACGGGACAGGGTCATGTGGGGGCCCAGCACCCTTTTGGCCAAGGTGCCACAAGATCTGGTCCTGCAGACTCTTCCTCTCAACTCCAGATGTCCTGCCCAGCACTGATGGTTCCAGAGGCTGGTAGCATCCAGAGGGGCTCTGGCATATGGATGAGCACCCTCTGCTCGGGTTTCTCTGTCACCAAGGAGGGTCTGTCAGTGCCTGTGACCAGGTAGTGGCAGCGGAGAGCCATCGGGGTGGCTGCCTCCCAGGGAAGGTTCCTTCTTTCCCAGAGGGCTGGGGGAGAACTGGGCAGCTCTGGTGGCTGCCGGCCACGCGTGCCCTGGGCACTGCACCACAATTGGATTTGCAGCTGCCCTGCCTTTTACTGCATAGAAATTGAATTGTAAAATGTCAAAGACATTTCCTAACTGCGCCATATTAGCTCGGTTTTATTAAATACTGTTATCAGAGGAGATTATTAATGCAATCAAATGCAGGCAAGAAAACCCAGAATTAACTGGCCACCATGCAGGAGGACGTGCCAGAGGGCAGGAGGCAGCTGGTGAGGCCCTGCCCAGAAGCCCATGTCCCCAAGGGGTCTGGCTCTGCTTCCCTCTGTCCCTGAATCCTGGAGTGCTGGGGAGGCAATGATCCCACTCAGACACTGCAGCTCCACTTGCATCCTGGGATGTCTCACCATGGGACAGCAGCACCCCAGGGAGTGATGAGCCTGGGAGTTCTTGCTGAGCTTTTAGGTGCCTCCCCAGGCAGGGCAGTACCCGCTCCCAGCACATGGCAGCAAGGCCAGGGCTGACTGGGATAAGTCCTGAAATGCCAGAGGTGCTGCCAGCAACACACAGAGCAGGATGCAGAGCCCTGCACAGGTGGCAATGTGGGAATGGGGCTCTGTCACCTGGGACAGGGGCACCTGGAGACCTGCCCAGGCCTGAGTGCAGCACCACTGGGCACTGAGACCAGGCTGGGCTGGGTTACCCCAACATGGCAGGGCACAAGGGACAAGGCACAAGGGGTGCAGGGCTTCCTGCCCAGATCCCAATCCCAGACAGTCAGCGTGACTCACCCGGCCCTGGGCATCTCAGATCAAGATACCCAGAGCTCCAGTGGCACACTGGGACATGAGCCTGGGGGACCAGGATGGCACTGAGAACCAAGCACGGGGTGGGCAGCACATCCCCACAGGACACAGTCCTGTATTCCGTCTGCACAGCCAGTCCCTGACGGGATGCTCATCCTGGCACCACAGAGCCACGTGCTGGGACATCTCCTTGGCCACATGAAGCTGCCACGTGTGGAAGCGCTTTACAAAGCCCCCCGGCCCAGCAGGAGGAGAAGCCAGGGCAGAGGAGCCAAGTCTCAGCTCGAGGTCCCTCACATGGCACTGGCAGCACCAAACAGAAGCCATTTCCAAAGTGGATGAGCCACTGGCAGCACCAGCCTCACAGGGAAGGAACCAGCTCGCTCCAACACTCTGTGGCCAAGGAACCATGGATCCACTGCACAGCACAGTACAGCTCATCTCCCACTGCCTAGAGCCCTGGGTGCCCAGGACAGGGTTGTCACGGTGGGTTTGGGTACTGCTGGAGACACCTCAGGGCTCTATCCCATCCCACGGAGCTGGAGCCAAGGGGAAAACGCCAAGTCACTACAATTCTTCGAGGTAGCACAGGGAAGGAGGGGACAGGGAGGGAAACAGTTTGCTGCCAAATCCCTGCATCTGATTTGCGCAACTTTCAGACAACCTCATCAATTATGGATGCCCGGGAAGCAGGCGCGGTGCCGCTGCGGCCGGCCCGGCCCGCACCCGCGCCCCGCACACCTTCCCGGGCCCCCGGTCACCATGGCAACCCGCGCTAATTCACGCCAGTATTTTTAAAATCTCATTTATTAAACCCCACATGAATAGGATATTATCCAGATAACAGGGCTAAGTTACAAATCTTCCTGGTGCCGTGCAGTGCGGGGAGCACCACAGGCATGTGTGGGACTGGAACTTGGAGGGGACATGGGGACACCACGGCGTGGGGACAGCCCTGCACGGTGCTCTGCCAGCCCTTGTACTGCTCCCGCAGACTCACTGCCAAGGCCAGAGGTGCTCATGCACCCCAGGCTGGGAGCATGGCACCCATGACACACACGTGGCACCCACTGCCAGGCAAGAGAGTTGGGTCCAGTGGGGAAATGGCACCAGAGCAGCACAGCACTGGCACCAGTGAGTTCAGCAGAGCTGGAGATGGGCAGCCCAGCCAGGGAACGAGGCAAGCATCCAGGCCTTCAGTGGGAATTTCCCCAACACCAGGCTCAGCCTCACTGGGTGTCCCTTGCCCCTAACCTGCAATCCTGGCACAGGGAGCACCACTGGCCCCCCATGGCCAGTCCACCTGGCATCTGGAGGGCTCAGCAGTGGGAGATGCAGCAGAGCGCTGGGAAGGGGAGGGATGCAGGAGGAGGTGGTGGCACTCTGGCACCTCTGGCTGTTGCCACAGCAACACCAGCTGTGCACCCAGGCCAGCAGGGACTGGACAGGGGCGTGTAGGGGACAGTGCTGGGCACAGGCCAGGGGTTGTCCCCATCCCCACGTCACTCCAAGAGGCCGTGGCAGCGGCAGCACCTGGCACAGGTTGTTGAGATGAAGGGGGCTTTGAGCTGGAGGCTTTTCTTACCCTGCACAGTCCCTCAGCAGAGACAGCAATGATGGCACTGGGGACATGAGGAACACCATGCCAGACACAGCAGCAGAACATGGGGAACAGGCCCTTCATGGCACAAGGAAACCCATGCCGGCTCCACGTGGCACCATGGACACGATGGATGTCACACCAGGGCAGGGACATGGGAACTACCATGCCAGCCATGCTCAGCACCAGGACACAGGGGCATACTATGTTAGCCTTGCTTGGCCAGAAACACCCCTGCAAGACCAGGGCTGGGGGACAGCACACCAGCCCTGCACAATCCCAGGAAAACAGAGGTGCCTGCATTTGGTGAGCGCTGGGCCCTGCAAGGAGGGACACTGGGTGCAGCCATGAAGGGGCTGTGTGCCCAGGGACCCGATGCCACACGAGTGCTCCCCGTGGCCCCTGTCCATACCCATGGACGCTCCCCAGCCCCCCAGTTCATCCCCATGCACCAGGCCTGAAACCTGCGGCTGCATCAGCACCATGAATTATTCACTCCCGGGCGGAACGCCTCGACGGAGCAGTTATATCCTGCGGCGAGTAGATACTCATGGAGCTACACACACGTACACCCGGAGACACACACGTACTGCCACACGGACGCCCCCGCAGCCTCACACCTGGCCACGCACACGCAGCGCACCCGCGGAGCCGGGCACAGCCAGCCGCAGGGACGCACCGGGAGATACCCGCGGAGCGACATCCAAACACCCCCACACCGAGAAACACCAACAGCCCAGCCAAGCACACAGATGCCAGGGTACACACCGCCACGCAAACACCCCACGCACCCAAACACAGCCGCACACGCACCCGCGGCAGCGCGGACACACGCAGAGGTGCGCGGGCACCGAGCCCCGGGGCTCACACGCGCGGGCCGGGCACACTCGCTCCACGCACACGCAGATGTGCCCGGCGCTGCCCGGCCGCAACCCCTGCCCAGGCCAAACACCCTGAGGGTACCCGGAGTGGCTCCCGGGCGCAGGGCAAGGGCAGCCCGGCTGGAGACCCGCCACGCCGAGAGCTGCCCCGGGACCGGCGGGGCGGCCGTGAGCAGAGGGCAGCACCCGCGCAGCGCCCGGGGATGCTCCGAGCCCCGCCGGGATGCTCCGAGCCCCACCGGGCAGCCTCCCCCCCGCCCCTCCCGGAGCGCCGCCGGGGGTCCCCGGCACGTCCACGGCCCCCGCCCGCCTGCGACGCGCCGCAGCCGGGGAAGGGCCGGGGAGGCTCAGGGGCCAGGGATGCTCCGGGGTAGGCAGGGCGGCATCGCGGCAGGGCCCCGGGAGCAGCGCCGGGATGCGGCCCCGAGCGCCGCGCCCGCTGCT
>VWZD01010721.1:0-42101 GCA_013396695.1 Sakesphorus luctuosus
GGGGGGCGAGCCCGCACCTCGGCCCAGCCCGGCCCGCACCCCGGCCCGCTCCGCGCATCCCCCGAAGCTGCCCCGCGCCCCGTCTCGTCTGTCCCGGGACGTCGCGGTACCGCATCCCCCCTCTCCCCGCATCCCCCGGCCCCGCAAAACGCTCCAGAAACGCAACAGTTTGTCCCGCGGGGCTGCGACCCCCGGGAAGGTCCCGCGTGGGAACTTACCGCTCCTGGCTCCGCGTCCCACGCGGGAGAGGAACTGCCGGCGAGGCGCTGGTCACATCATTTCCAACTCTTTTAATCCCCCCTCTCCAGCCGGAGCCGCCGCTCGCCGCCCGCCTCCTCAGCCATACTGGTGCGGGACTGGCGGCACTGGGTTCGCACAACTTCTCAGCTGCGCCGCACTTTGATTTGAGGCGCGTGTGGCCGTGCCGCGGATGCGGCGCGCAAAGAACGCGACTGGCTGGGAGAGATTTTATTTTGTTTATTCCTGCTCTTTCTTCCCCTCCCTCTCCCAGTTTAGCCCAGGAACTCCTGCAGCATTGGTTAATCCTCGAGGAGGGATAACTGCTGAGATCTTTAGTGAGCTCTCCCCTGCCACGGATACTTCCTAGAGCTCCAGCGTCTCTGGGAGGGATGTACAGCCACGAGATGTGAAGGTATTTAGAAAAAAAAAGTAGCGGTTTCCAAGTCAGGCAGGTTCCTGCTGGGAAGCGAAGCTGGGGTTTAGGAATGGAGCTACACTTATAAAAAATAAATCTATTGGTGTTCGCCTTGGTTATAAATTCAAGGAACATTCACCTCCAGGTTTGTTCTGACAGCAGCTACTCTCTGGTTCGGGTTTAATTTGTACAGAGTGAAGGTTTTTAGCAGCTGGGAGAGGAGGGAGGGAGGCTGCAGGTGGTGGGGCAGGAGTTTGGATGGAGCGTTATGGAGGATGTCAGCCCCGTGGCTGGGGTGGCTGTGGGGACAGTGACCATGGCCAACACCACCCCTCACTCTGGTGACCACCACAGGGTTTTCAGCTTCTTCTTGTCAGGGGAAGTTCACGGGGCTTTTTCTGCTGTGCTCACCCCTGGATAAGCTCAGCTGCTGCTTAAATGCCTGGGAAGCAGCTGTCCAGATGTGCTGGAGGTGTTGAAAGTTGGGATCAGCCCTAGAAAAGACTACACAACCCCGGTCCTGCCCTCTGGTGTCCTGATGTGTCCCCACCACAGGTACGGCCAGTGCAGGTGCTTTGGCTCAGTGTTTTGGGGAAGGTTTTTCATGCCTGGCTTGGAAATTGGAGGGTGGACTTGAGGTCTGGGCATCCAGCAGGAATCACGTGACAGGGCCTTAGGAGGTCCTATGGCATAACTGAGGGACCTGCACTTAAATTGTTCTACAACATCCTGATTTCAGGGCTTGGTAAATGCAGTCTGGGGGGAGTTGTTCAAGGAAAGTTAATAAATCTGATGCCTAGAAAACTGGAAAATATACAAATTTAAAAAAGTATTCCTGTCTGGAAATGATAAAATGTCTCTGTGGGCTTTCTGAAGTCAGTGTGGACAAAATCAGGAGGCAGAGACAGGGAGAGCTGATTGCTCTAGGCCTGAGCCCTGCGGATTCCGCCCAACCCAACACCTCCCCACAAAATAAGGAATATTCTGTTGGAAAATAACGGGGAATTTGCTTTCATTTACAGAAACTATTTTTGCATGCAGGTTGAGCTAATGTCTTATTAAGTAAAAAAGTGTTCGTAGAATATTTAACAAGCACATTCCTGGACAGCCATGCGATATTCCTGAGGCAGACAGGCTGTCCATGCAGGTGATGCTTTCCCCAAAACCTTCCTTTTGACATGCCCAAGCCATCTCCCCCCGTTTGGGTACAGCTCCCAGAAGAGCTGTAAAGCTTGGAAATTAATTGTGCCACTCTCCTCCTGTCATGAGGAGCATCACCAAGCCACTTTTTAAACATTTAAAAAGATCATCTATTTTCCACATGCTGATGGAAAAGAAAGGTTGGTTGTGCTCCAGCCTTTTAAATCAACAGTGCTGGGGGTTAAATACTTTAGTGAGAAGTGTCAGGGATGTAAGAGGACATTGACTGAAGCGCTGGCCCCTTCCTTGAGGATGTGTCTTTGTGCTCGGCCCGGAGTCCCCCGGCTCGGAGCCCTCCTGGCAGCCGGGGCGTGGGGTGGGAGGTCACTCGTTTCGTGGCCACGAGTTCAAGAGAGAATGTGGCAGCAGGAGCCACCAGGGAGCACAGCAGCCCAAATCCCGGCGGCTCCTCGTGCAGCAGCCCGGGCGGGCTGTCAGGCGTGCGGGAGCGCAGCCGCTCCCCCTCCCCGTCAGGCATTCCAGGGAAAGCGGCAGCGACAGGGAGGCTTTGCCTCCAGGCCTGTTTGCCAGTGCAAAAGTGTTGCGACCTGCTGATGGAGACAGGTGGAGGGAGGGAGGGGAACGTGAGCGCTCGGCAAAAATAAACAGCAGCGAGAAGGATATCGAATTGAAATATTGCTATCAGAGAACTCCACCGGCAGACTCTGCTGGAAATTATCCGAGACACCACGGTACAAAAATGCTTCCTTTTCACTAGGAAAATGATCTAATCAAGATGTATGTGCATGACAATACGCTCGCAGGGAGAGTAAGTCGGAGTTATCTGCTTCAATTACTGCACTTACCGCGTCCCTGTCCCAGAGAAGGACGTGAATAATAAATATAAACCAGTTTTTTCCAAACCTGTGACTGAGCAGAGTAACTCAGCTCACATTCAGTAGTACAGGAAATAAGAGAAGGAGAAGTTATAAGCTAAAATATTGTGAATATTTCTGAGAAGTGATATATGAAAT
The DNA here is from genome assembly GCA_013396695.1 of Sakesphorus luctuosus. Taxonomy (NCBI): domain Eukaryota; kingdom Metazoa; phylum Chordata; class Aves; order Passeriformes; family Thamnophilidae; genus Sakesphorus; species Sakesphorus luctuosus. The sequence continues at coordinate 2,830 of VWZD01010721.1, forward strand.
GAAATATTAAATATTACATGAAATGCTGACTTGCAGACAGTGGTATCTCGATATCCAGTGGGACACTGGGATGTGCCTGTGAGGGAGAACTGGTTGGGAGCTCCTGGCACGAGAAGCAAAATTGGAGGAGGGTTTTTGGATCCCTCAGCTGGCAAATTCATATCACAGAATCAATCATGGAATGGTTTGGGATGGAAGGGACCTTAAAGATCATCTTGTTCCACCTCCCTGCCATGAGCAGGGACACCTTCCACCAGATTCTACCTGTGTGCACCAAAATGATGGGATTGGCTAAAGAAATCATTTCCTTCCCTTGCTCCCATTCCTGCTCTGTGCTCTGCACCCCAGCAGTGGATCTTGGGGCTCTGGTGTCGCAGGGCTCAGACACCTCATCCCTTGCCCTGCTGGAAGAACATCAAGGATCAGGTTCATGGAAGATCATGGATCGTGTTCTGCAGCCACAGCTCAAATCAGAGAGGCATCCAGGTGTATCCCACTATTCCAGTGACTCTTCCCTTCCATTCAGGTTACATTTTGTTGCAGCATAAATTATGGAAAGGGCTGGGATTCCTCTCTGAGCAGCTTCATGAAAAACTGAACTTTGACTGAACACAAACAGCAAATAAAGCAGGAAATGAGATAAAAAGTGACGCAGGCCTTGGATTCTTTGAAGGTGAAATGACTGATCCCAGGTGTCAGCACCTTGGAGACCTGCTGAGGTATGTTTTGAACCCACTAAATAATGCATTGGAGTGTGTTTTCTTTTGTCTGCTTTGTTTGGGGTGGAATTATATCCACAGCCTGCTTCTCTGCTGTGTTACTAGCAAGGAGAAGTTGTGTTTTACTGACTGAATTTAGTTCACAGTCAGATTATCAGATTTGATAAGGCTCAGAGGCTTAACTGCTTGACTAATAGAAATTATGTGTGATATAGGTAAGAGCTTATTTATTATTTATTGCTTTTATTTTAGTGAAAGTTAGACATGAAATAAGATACATGTTTTTGAAAAGGAGTCCTTATGCCCAGAACTGAAGTTGACCAGGCTGACATCACAAATCCAAAAAAGCAAGAATTTGGGGGATGATTCCATTAATTCATCCCAAATATTAACAGTGTCAGAAGGTGTTTGCCTCCTGCAATGCTCCATTCCAGTGATCTGCTAAAAAGTAACACTGAAAATGCACTCCATTAGTTTATTTATTTGTGGATTTTTGAAGTGATAGATTAATCTCCTAACTCTGCTCTTGTTTCACAGCCTTTTATAGGACTCTTGGACAGTTTATAGACACCAGCTGACACCTGTAAAGTTTACCTGAAGCTGTTCAGGAATTCAAAACACCTCAATGCAATTTATCTGGAACTCTTTATGCACAAAAAGCCAACAACTGACTGGAGTGGCTGAGGAACTCTTCTGCCCTGTCTTCACAAAGTGGATGTAAACCTGCCAGCTTTGCCAGCTGCCCTCACACTGCTTCAATGAAACGTGTCTTTGGAGAGGAGATCAGGCATTTCTCTGCTGGCCTGGGGTCCTGCTGCTCCTGGTGCCAGAGCCAGTGCAGGGGTGGGGTGTGAGGAAGCTTCTGCCTCATCATCATCATCGTCATCATCTTCATCAACATCAGCATCTTCATCCCTTCTAGAGAAAAGTACTGACACCTCACATGTGACCATGTGCTGTTCTTCAGTTTGAACTTAATAAATTAAAATTAGCCAAAAGAATAGAAATAGGAGGGGGAAATACCTCGGATTATATCACTTTGATACCTTTGCCAGTGCCAGGCTGCCCCACAGGGGCTTTGTTCAGCCCAGGTTCAGGTGACCCAGGCAATGGGGTATTGGTGGCTTCCCCAGGCACGCTCCCAGTGTAACATCACTCAAGTTTTCTTTCAGTTCTTTTAGCTTCTAAAACTTCCTTTAATGAACTCAGATAGTTAAAGGGACAAGAAGTATGACTTGTCTGTTGTTCTTTATCCATCCTGTGGCATCCTGGAGCAAAGGAGGCTCAGGGGGCACCTTCTGGCTCTGCAATCCCTGCCAGGAGGGGGGAGCCGGGACAGGGGGTCGGGCTGTGCCCCAGGGCACAGGGACAGGAGGAGAGGGCACAGCCTCAGGCTGGGCCAGGGCAGGGGCAGGGGGCACAGCAGGAGGAATTTCTGCCTGGAAAGGGTGGTCAGGCACTGGCAGGGGCTGCCCAGGGAGGTTTGGAGTGTCCAGCCCTGGAGGTGCCCAAGGCAGAGTGGGCTCCATTGGGCAGAGGGGGAGCTCCATGGGCTGGCAGGGCTTTTCCAGCCTCAGGGATTCTGGGATTCTGGGATTTCTCCTTTCAAGGTGATATTTCCAAACTAGCCTAAATGTTTAGGAAGGCCAGTAATTATGCATGTGTTTCTCCTGGAAGCCAAGAGGCTCTTGGAATGCCATGGCTGCAGCGCCTGGAACTGTGGGCAAAGCCTGGAATGCCATGGCTGCAGCGCCTGGAACTGTGGGCAAAGCCTGGAATGCCATGGCTGCAGCGCCTGGAACTGTGGGCAAAGCCCAGAATCCTGGGCTGATCCTGCTCCTCACAATTATGTCAAGTTTGATCATCTGCAAAAAGCCACCTCCTTGCCCGGGATTTATCATCTCTCAGACAGGAGCAGACAGTGATCTTTTACTCCCTCATGCAACATTTCCACAAGCATTATATATTTCAGAGACATTTTCATGTATGTATATGCTAGGAATTGTATGCAATATTCCAGAATGGTTCCACCAGTGGCGTACGGGGAAACATTATGGCATTAACCACCTCTCACCTCGCCCATTACCGTGTTTCTTTTCCTAACGTACAGCAGGAGAAGAAGCATCTGATTTCCTGTTTAAGTGCCATCTAATCACTTGTTACACATAACAGCACACTTCCTTTTAATGCTTAAATCCTGGGAGCTGTGATTTCCCCAGGCCCTGGGACTGCCTCAGCGAGCCCCTGTGAACACTGAGCCCGTCAGACCCCAGCCCTGGAATGGAACAGCCCAAGGGCTTCCCTGAGTCCTCCTTGGGTATGGACACAACGTTTAATACTGATTTTAAAAAGGTGAGTTATGGAGAATGCACAACAACTCTTGGTAAGCTTTTTCCAGCAATTAGTTATTCCTACTCATGCAATTTTCTTGTTTTCTAGACAAATGTGCCAGATCTTCCCTCTTTGGTGCTCGACCCTGTGGTCTGACTGCTCTGGGCAGTGGCATTTGCTACTCAGTCAATTTGTTGCAGTGTTTGGACCTGAGCACAAGCCAGACAAGCTGCTGAACACCTGAGCTTGGATAGATGAGGATCCAACTTATAAGGACCAATGTTTCAATCAAAAATTTCAATGACTATATTTATTAATTTAAGAGGACTCTGAGTGTGCCCCTTCAGTGCCCCGAGAACAAAGCTTGGACTCAGGACCCTCGAGCTCCCACGTCCTCTGTCCCACTGAGGGGGCCTCTCACCTTCTACAACCCCCTGCCAGGAGGGGGGAGCCAGGGCGGGTCGGGCTCTGCTCCAGGGCACAGGGACAGGAGGAGAGGGCACGGCCTCAGGCTGGGCCAGGGCAGGGGCAGGGGGGATAGTGGGAAAATTCCTCCATGGAAAAGTTTTTCCAGCCCTGGCACAGCTGCCCAGGGCAGGGGGGGAGTGCCCATCCCTGGAGGGTTTTAAAAGCCATTTGGATGTGGCACTTCGGGACATGGTCAGTGGTGGCCTTGGCAGGGCTGGGGATGGTTGGACTCAATTATCTTAGAGGGCTTTTCCAACTTGAACAATTCTTGCATCCTGTGGTTCTATGTACCCCCAGCTGTGCAGCACCCACCGACCACCCCCAGAATTCACCCAGGGGGCTGGGGAGGGGTAGATTGGGTAAGAAATGACTGGCTTTGGTTTCCTTCAGCTCCTGGGGAGGCCAGGCTGGGGCTGCAGGTCTGAGCCAGGGGCTGTTCCTCACTGCAGCAGGGAGAGAAGGGAAGCTCAGGTGGGTGTGATAATGACAACCAGGATTTATTTGGTGGCTCCTGAGTGCCCAGGGCTCCTTGGGATTGCTCCTGGTGGTGGCTGTTCCCTTGTCCACAGGGAAACTTGTGCAGGTAGAGAGGCTTCTGTGCATGAGTGATCCATACCTGGCAGCAAGAGGAGTTTACCTGTCCTGGCGGAATGACTGGGGCTCGCTGGGTTCCTCCAGGTAAGTCAACTGGGGAAGCATTGGAGCATCAGCTTTGGATGGTTTAAAAGCATGACAACTTCTAAGTTTTGTGATGCTGTGTGTGCAGGAGCTCTGAGTTTTGGATTCATTGAGGTGGTGGTAATTTGGCAGGGTGGATTTAACACACCAGTCATCCCCTCCCTGAAGCTGGTGAGAACTCAACCGTTCTGTTAGAGAGAAAACCTGAACCTCTGTGTGTTTAGAGCTGGAAGAGACCCTTCTTTGGGAGCAGTAGGCAGACTACCCCCAGGTTTATGCAGCAGGTGAAGTGGGCAGCTCAATGTGAGTGTCTGAGAGCAGCAGAGCATGAAAAGTCTTGTCCAGCATTAATTTTGGATAGTGAGACCATGGGTAAGATTACATGGATTACTCAGAGGAAAACAGCCCTTGTGTGTACAAAAATGTACCATATTGTGGTGAACTTGCTCTAAGTTACTGCTTTGAGGCTGAGGTGAAGCTGGGAGAGGATTACTGGGAAGTCTGGAGGGGGTTACTGGGAAACCTAGAGGGGTTTTGGGGTGGCTGCCTCTGTCTGTCACAGAGAGGGGTAAAAACCCCTGTGTGCCATTGCTCTCACTCACTGCAAACACTTAAACATTGCCCAGATTGAGAGGTTAATTGTGGATTAATGCACATGGAAAAGGCAAGAGGAGCAGGGAAATTAGAGAGCAAATTACTGCCACTTCTTTTCATTTTCTGTGCCAAAAAAAGGGGGGAAAAAGTTTCTTCCTAAGGCTGGTTTGTGGGATCCCAGGCCTGGAGCAGTGCTATGGGGAGAACATCTCGTGTCCACAAACATGGATTGGTATCTGCTCGTTACAGCTGGAATCCCTCAGGGATGCAAACTGAGGGCTGTAATTCCATGGTGATGAAGCCAAAGTCAAGAAATATCTTTTCTTGGCATTGTAAGGAAACCAAAGTGCCCATTGTGGGTCTCTTTGGGCAGAGCTCAGGAGGGCAGATACCCCAAGCCACTGGGACGCAGCCTGGGACACCACAGCCCTCTGGCAGCCCTGGCTGAGCTCTCCCAGCAAACCCTCCTGCAGACCCTCTGGGGAAGAGAGGGAAGGAGCTGCTTTGACTCAGAAATTAGCAATAGTGAAGCAAAATAAATCATCACAGTGAGATGAAATGAGTTAATAGAGAAATCAACCATATTGATTTGAAAGTAGTGCTATAAATGCCATTAAATTCAAAATAAATTTTCATAAAGCTCTTAAAATTGGTTAAATATAAAAATAGGCTGAGCAAAGCTGCCTGTGGAAAGAAGTTGTGTCCTGAAACACTCAGGAGAGAAATCCAGGAGTTCTCAGGCTGCTGCTGTGGGATGGGTCCCTCCCTGTCTGAGCCTTTGCATGCAGGAGCATCACTTGTTGTGGCTCAGCGCTGCGTTTGCTCAGCTGAGACTGAGCAGCTCTGATTGTTCCTCCTGTAAGGTGGTATTTGAAACTCTTGTGATGTTTAACAATGGTGTTGAGAGCATTAAGGTGGGATCCACACCCTGAAGGGGTGTGACTGATGGGGGGAAAGGCAGGATTTGCATTACTGAACAAAATAATGAAAGTAGGGAAGAGGATAGTTATTTTCTGAGGGACTGAAGCCAGGCACTGGCACAGCCTTGTGCTTCTGCCGTGTCTTTGCCATCTAACAAACGTGTTGGTGGCAATAGCCCTAACTCAGCTGGTGCCCGCAGTGAGCTGGATGTTGCTGTAGAGAAACAATGTGCACTTTCAGAAGCTCTCCTTTATTTAGTTTTGAAAATCAGCTTAGACTTGAATGGATCTGCCTGATCTGGGCTGTTTGGTTGCTAATTGCAATCCTCCAGCCGTAAGTCCTTAAAATATCTCTACAGACGTACTAATAGATCCTGTTAGGGTAGTTAAAGTATGAAAACATTACTCTTTAAAACATCATTCTGCCTCTTCCTGCTGAAGCGAACGGGACTCGGGTGATGTTATCAGGCTTTGCAGCCCTGCCATCTACTGGCTGATTCCTTGTAAGGAGCTTTCTGGGGTCTCAACTCTGAGAGTCCTCAGAGAAAGGTTTTAAACTTTTTAAACTGCTGGAGGGGAGGTTTGGATTCGATTTGAGGAGGAAATTCCTGGCTGGGAGGGTGGGCAGGCCCTGGCACAGGTGCCCAGAGAAGCTGTGGCTGCCCCAGCCCTGGGAGTGTCCCAGGCCAGGTTGGACAGGGCTTGGAGCAGCCTGGGCTGGTGGGAGGTGTCCCTGCCCATGGCAGGGGTGGCACTGGATGATATTTAAGGTCCCTCCCACCCCAGCCCGGGCTGTGACACTGAGCTGAGGGTGCTGTGCCCAGCCCAGCTGCCCGGGACATGCCCAGCTCCCTCCCTGCTCCTCCTCCTCCCCCTCCCCACTGGTGCAGGAACAGTTGTTCTCCCGGACTATTTTTGATCTTGGGTGGACAGTGGGCTTAGCCAGCACTCCCTCAGATCTCCCGTGCCCATCTCTGCCCTGGACAAAGTGCAGCAGTGCCAGCAACACCCACACCAGCTCTAAAGGTTATGTGTGCAGCCTGTCACCAGAGCTGCTCAGTGTGCCCTGGGGCTGCCGTGCTCCTTTACTGGCTTTGATTGCTGTTTTCCCTGTGGTTGGGAGGGTCAGCTGTCCCTCTGCTGTTTTACAGGTGCACAGTTTGCTGAACTTGGTGGGTGTTTTGCAAGAGCAAAGATCCCACCAGACTGGGAGGTGATTTATAGGAAAAGAGGTTTAAGGCAGAGGAGCCCACCCTGGGCTCTGCACTGAGCACCTGCACATCGTGCCCAGGGGCACCACCCCCTCCTCAGGCCTTTCCTGGAATGTTCCCTCTGCTTTCAGCAGATTCCTGCCTGGTCCCTGGTGGGATATCATGGTGCTGCAGAGGAGATCGAGCCCAGCACAGCGAAGTCCTTGCTGAAGGAGGAAGCAATAATTCTTTGTTTAAAAGAGATTACAGCTCACTGCTGTAAATTACTGTATCTCTTGATTTGATCATGTAGGGAAGGGCTCTGTGAGGGCTTAATATCAGCTGAAGCCTCCTGCACTGTGGGCGTGCCTGCGGGCAGCAGGACCTTGGTGTGGGTGCTCAAATTAAGCTTTGCAGGTGGGAGGTTGGGCTCTGTGTGGCAGCAAGGGAGGGGCTGAACCTGTAGCTACCCCTTGGCCTCAGAATTGCAGGATCACTGAGGTTGGCAAAGCCCTCCCAGCCCATGGAGCCCACCCTGTGCCCGATGCCCACCTTGTCCCCAGCCCAGAGCACTCAGTGCCACGGCCAGTCCTGCCTTGGGCACCTCCAGGGCTGGGCACTCCAAACCTCCCTGGGCAGCCCCTGCCAGGGCCTGTCCACCCTTTCCATGGGGAAATTCCTCCTGATGCCCAACCTGAACCTCTGTCTCCTCCTGTCCCTGTGCCCTGGGGCACAGCCCGACCCCCTGTCCCGGCTCCCCCCTCCTGGCAGGGATTGCAGAGCCAGAAGGTGCCCCCTGAGCCTCCTTTGCTCCAGGCTGAGCCCCCCCAGCTCGCTCAGCCCCTCCTGCTGCTCCCGCCCCCTCCCAGCTCTGTTCCCTGCCCTGGACACACTCCAGCCCCTCAGTGTCTCTCTTGTCTTGAGGGGCCAGAACTGGGCACAGCCCTTGAGGTGTGGGCTCACCAGTGCCCAGCACAGGGGGACAATCACTGCCCTGGCCCTGCTGCCACATGATTTTTGATACAAAAATAGTCCCTCCTTGGACTCGGCTTCCTTCTCACTCCTTTGTGAAGCTGCTTATTGCTGTGTACTCTATTTTCCTTCCTTTAAGTCATTAATTAGCTACTACAAGTGAAAGGCCTTTCTTCCAGCTGCAGGTGTTTGTTAATCTGGGCACTGAGCTGATGTCTGTAATCCCTGGGCCATTTTTTTTCCCAGAGATTGGTTTGTGGGAATATTCCTGAGGGATTAATGATAGAGAATGCTTGAAAATGGGCAACACTTCTCCCTGGTCCCTGTAATCTTGGCTCCACTGGGTTCCCTGTGGGAAAGCCCTCCCTGGGAGCTGTTGGCTCCAGCAGACCTGGAGCTCTCCTCGTTCCCCAGCTCTGACTGGAACAACCCTTTGCAGCTGAGTGAAATGCTGGTCCCACTAAAATCAATGCTATCGACTCCACAGCCACAGATGTATTACCCTGCTGAGTAACAGCTCGCAGCTCTCCCCACCCTGAGATGCCACAGGAAAAGTTTTAGTGGCTCCCACAGCCTCAGCTCCTGCCTGAGCCCCATTCCTGCTCTGCTGTGTCAGACACAGCCCCAAACCGAGTCAGCTGCTGCTGAGGATGTGAGAGGCAGAGCAGATCCAACTGCTTAAAAGATCAAGCCCTTATTTGTGAAGGCTTAAAAATATCATCTCACAAGCACAGGCTGTAATTTCCTGGGCCTTATGGATGAGGATGCTCAGCCTTGGGACAGGGACGGTGCCACTGGAGCTTGGCCTTGTGTTTGATGTGGAGCATCATCTGCAAACTGCTCTGTCCCAACAGCACCAACCCCAGGGCATCCTGCGCCCTGTAAGGGGGTCCTGGCACCAGTGTTAGAGGGGCCAGTCCTGGGGTTGGGGAGGGGCTGTCCAAGGGCTGCCCAGCTGCTGCCCTGGCTCTCTTGGGTGTCTCTGCTGGATGCAGACTTTGCTGGCAGAAGTTGTGTGACTTCAGAAAGCTGCTTTGACCCCCAATCTGCCCATTCTGTGCTCTTTCATACCAAATTTTGGCTGTCAGGACAGCAAAGGGCCCTGTTGGTGTTTAGTGTGAGATGCTTTCAGAGTCAGTCAAAATAACCCACCACAAATCATTATTCAAAAAGTTTAGTAGCTTTTGACTTCAAAGTTTTGGTGGTTTGGTTTGGGTTTTTTATTACTTCAGACCAATTTTCCTGCACAGTTTGCTGTGGGAACTCTGTGATGGGAGTGGTGGGAGCTGAGGTGCAGGGTGAGGGCACAGCACAGCATCTCCTCTGGTGAGGGCACGCTCAGTGGCTTTGGCCATCTGGTGATTGCACCCCTATTTGTGCTGCTCATTCCCAGGGCACATGAGTGCCCTCCCTGGCTTTGTGGTGGGTCTGGCTGCCCCCAAAAAGACTGTAGGCTGTGCCCATGGGAGCTGCCACCCCTCTGGAGTCCCTGACCTCCCACAGCAATTCCTGCAAACATCTGCCAATATCAGTCACATCCTCCAGGTTTTTAATTGATCATGCTGCCTCCCTGCACTTGAAGGGTTTTTTCCAGGGTTTTCCCATAATAATGACTTCTAATGAAGCTGATTATGTCTCCCTTAAGGAGCATTAATAGATGAATGCATTGTTCTGAAGGTACATCTCTGTATGGAACGAGCTGTAGCGAGCACAGTGTGATGCTCCACAGAGCTTGGGCTGATCTGTGCACACCATGGACCTCAGCCCTTGGTGTCCCAACCCCTGGGCTGGGTCTGTGATGCTCCACAGAGCTCAGGCTGATCTGTGCACACCATGGACCTCAGCCCTTGGTGTCCCAACCCCTGGGCTGGGTTTGTGCTGCAAGAGATCACAGAATCCATGGTTTGGATTGGAAGGGGCCTCAAAGCCCACCTGGTCCCACTCTCTGCCATGGGCAGGGACACAATCACAGAAAAGACTGAGTTGGAAGGGACACACAGGGATGGTGGAGTCCAATCCAACCCTCAGCCCTGCATGGATCCATCCCCAAGAGTCACACCAGTAACACCACACTGTCATCTCTCCCAGGCTGCTCCAAGCCCTGTCCAACCTGACCTTGGACACTCCCAGGGCTGGGGCAGCCACAGCTTCTCTGGGCACCTGTGCCAGGGCCTGCCCACCCTCACTGATGTGTTTCACTCTTACAAGGCACAAACTAGAGAAGCAAATGAGGTGTCGGCAACATGAAACACGTGGTTGGTTATTTCTACTCATTCCACAGGTCAAAGGCACAGGTATTGCATTCCTCCCTCAGTTTTCCCTCCTCGTGTGTATTCCCAAATACTTTTGGCTCTAAAAGCACATAATCTCCTGCACAGTGGCCTGTGCATGTTCCCACTCTAAATCCTCCTGAAGTTGGGCTCATTTTCCTCCTTCAGTGCAGTGGTAACAAAGTATTCTATCGAATAGGGCTGTGAAATGCAAATTGCAGCTTCCGTAGTAGTTGCTTATTACAAACTCATTAAAATGCGTAACCCAAAAACTCTCTCTCTCATTACAGAGCTCTGTGCTGTATCACTCCATACTATAAAGCAGCTGTGTGTTGGCTCTTTGATATTGGAAACCCTATTGTCATTAACCTCATTATGACAATACTCCTTTCTGATATTTGAAGCGTGTGCCTTTCAAGGAGGATGCTGGAAGGATGATAAAATTGGGCTGCTTTGCATAATGCAAAGTGAGGGGGGGAATGGGCAGCAGGAGATGAGGAGACTTGGATTATTTATTAGTATCCTCAGGAACAACTGTGCTTGTGGAAGTTTAGACACCAGTAAATGCTCGTGCCTTGGACAGGGATCTCTTGGCAGTGCAAATAGTGGCTCATGTAGTTTTTAACCTTAAAATCTTCTGTTCTGTGGATAAATAAGTTGAGAGTTGTATGAGACCTGAGCTGCTGCAGTGACAGGTTGGGGATTCCTGAGGATGCAAAGCCCACATGGATCATTCTCCCCTGAACTTGCTTTTTGTTGTATTTTCCATTCTGAAGATACATCCCCTAAACTTAATAATTTTTCTGATCATGAAAGTGCTTTTGTTTTACCTTTTTTTTTACATTTTTATGGAGTTTTTGGTATTTTATTTAGTTAGTTAGTTTTGTTTTTGTATTTTTTTTAACTTGACTTTGCGACTGGGAGGAGATGAAGTTGTAGCTGGTGTTCAATGGGCAGGTACACCTTGGATCTACACAACTGCAAGGTTTTCTACTTTCATTTTGGTTTCTTTCCTGTAATTCTCGATGGCCCACTTGTTACTGAGCTGGATCCTTCATACAAACACTGATTTTTGGTGGCTGGTGATAGGTCAGAAAGCACAGTTATTTTATAAAGTGAGGACAGTCTCCCCCAGTTCACATGTAGCTTATAATTTACTGCCATTTTCATCAGCCTCTGATGCTGTGAAATATCTATTTAAATTTACAGCTTAGTTTGGTTGGGACTCCATTGGCATCTGTCCACTCCATCCATCCAGGGCTCTTCTGACCTCTTGTGTGGGAACGAGATGAGCTTTAAGACCCCTTTCAACCCAAACTATTCCATAAATTTCCCTTCCTACCAGCTGTGCTCAGCTCCTGTCCAGCTGCTGCTGTGGGACCTTCCTGAGTGTGTTTGACAGGAGAGGACTCTGCAGTTGGATCATCTCTGGCTGCACATGCAGTTGTTCCTTCAGAAAACTTCAGGTACTTGTGTTAGGGCTTCATTTTGGGACTTGCATTTTGGTTTCCATGTCCCAGGTCAAGACAGAAAAGGAACTACTGGAGAGGGTTTGGTGGAGGGCAATGAAAATGGACCAGCCTGCCCAGGGAGGTGGTGGAATCTCCTTCGCTGGAGATGTTCAAAATCCACCTGGATGAGATCCTGTGCAACCTGCTCTTGGTGAATCTGCTCTGACAGGGGGTTGGACTAGATGGTCTCCAGAGGTCCCTTCCAACTTAACCACTCTGATTGTGTGCAGTGATGGCAGCGGTGTGGGCAGTGCTGCATCCTCTTCATAGCCTCAGGCTGGGCCAGGGCAGGGGCAGGGGCACAGCAGCAGGAATTTCTGACTGGAAAGGGTGGGCAGGCACTGGCAGGGGCTGCCCAGGGAGGTTTGGAGTGCCNACTTCTTTAATTGACATTTATCAGAAGGTAGACATGACAAATGCCAACCTGGAGCAGGATTCAGAGCCAGGCCCTTCCCTGGGAGCAGCACTGAGCTCCCCCACTCGGGGTGAGGGCAAGGGCAGCAAACCCCACCCGAATGGCGACCTGTCCTTTCAGCTGTGCCCAAACTTTGGTGCTGCTCTGTTGGCACTGCCTAAGTGGTGCTCAATCTGCATGTCTGAGTGGGAATACCTCTTTTTCATCCGAGTGCACTCCATTTTGGCTGCTGCATCTCTGGGGTGAATAACAAAGAGCTTGCCAGTTGTCTGGAGGAGCAGCAGCTTTTGAATCACAAAAGAGCCCATTTTATCAGAAAATCTAATAATGTGCAACACTTCTGTAAACCAAACCCTGTGTGACCAGCTGGAACTTTGAAAAATTTTACAAGAAGCCATGGGGACAATTAATCATAATAGAGGCAACTTCTATGGAATTTTCTGAACCAACATGCAATTACATAATTTTTACAAGGGAAAACAGGGTTGGGGGATGCTTTGGGGGAGGAGTTTTTGTGTACTCAGCAGGAGCAGTGTTTGTCCAATGAGCTGCTGCTCAGGACAGGGAAAACCAGAGTATTTAGTTCCCATTAGTGGCCTCAGCTCACATTAGAGAGAATAAATTTATCCCTTCCATGTCATTTTCTGGGTTATGTCTTCCCGAAGAGTTTGGTACAAACATGCAGGACTTTCTTGCTGTGGCTGCTCTGCACAGCAATGGTAGATCAATGACAAATCAATTATTTTAAAACTGTTGGCATTAATGCAGTTCAGAAGAGTCTCCTGATGGCAGCTTGGCCAAATGCAGCTTCCTGATTGGCAGGATTAGACCTGGCACATTTAGCTGTATGTTACAGAAATGCCCCAGGAGCCTGGCACAGGGATACTTGCAAGAAGGCAGGAATGGGGAATCATAGAGTTGTTAAACATGGAAAAGCCCTCCCAGCCCATGGAGCCCACCCTGTGCCCGATGCCCACCTTGGCAAAGCCCTGCCAGCCCATGGAGCCCACCCTGTGCCCAATGCCCACCTTGGCAAAGCCCTGCCAGCCCATGGAGCCCACCCTGTGCCCGATGCCCACCTTGTTCCCCAGCCCAGAGCACTGAGTGTCACGGCCAGTCCTTCCTTGGGCACCTCCAGGGCTGGGCACTCCAACCCTCCCTGGGCAGCCCCTGCCAGTGCCTGCCCACCCTTTCCATGAAGAATCTCCTCCTCATGTCCAAAAATACATAACTCATTAATTTTTTTTTAATTGGTGTGTTGGAGAGAGAGCTCTTTCCTGGTTGTTTCAGCCTGGTGTTGGTGGGCAGGAGGGACCTGAGGATGGCAGTGATGGAAGGACTCAGCCCCTGGCCTGGCCTGGCTCTATTGATCTCCTGCAGAAACACAAGTTTGTGTTAGTTCTTCAAGATCTGATCAACCTGGTCTAGTGGGAGGTGTCCCTGGCATGGGCTTGATAAAGGTCCCTTTTAACCCAAACCAGTCAATGATCTGCTGATCATCCAGCTCTTCCATGGCTGTGGATTACTGATGCCTATTCTATAAATCAGCCACTGACCTCACAAGATACCAAAACCACTCCCCTCTTATTAATTAATCTCATTCAAAATCACTTATTTGCACAAGCAAATAAATCCTGTCTCAGTCCTGCCTTCTGCCAAGTGCTCCTTCTGGTGGAGAGAAATAGAGGGATGGCTCCTGCCATGGGTATCCCTGAAAACATCCTTTCATTTTCTACATGAAGGTTAAATTCCAGCATTTCAAGTCTGTCTTTCTTCTCTCTTTCCTTTTTAGCAAAATCTGCTTAAATTTTGCAATAGGTTCTTGAACAACTCCAAGACTGTCCCTGGTGAGTTGCTCCACCATTAGGGCTGCTCTTTACGGGTATTTGCTGCTCATTTTGGTGCAATGAAGTGGCAGCCTGTCCCTGACATGATGGGTAAAAGCAGCAGTAAACTGGAAGTGAAACAGAAGTACAATCCACAGGGGAGGCACTACCACAGGTTTAATGTATTCCCATCAGAAATCACACAAGTCTTTCAGGGTCTTACGTGTTTAGTGTTAAACTTCCCCAGCCCCTGCCTGGCTCAGGGCACCTGATGTTTTACTCTGGGGTGTGTTGGGGTTTATAAGCAGGTGCTGAAGGTGCAAGAACCTCTCTGCTTTTACAAGCTCTGAGCTGGAGCTGTTGCTGCTGCTGGGGAGGGACTCTGGGGTGCTGGGAAATATTTCCAGGGGGTTGGCTATGGTTTTCTTGTGGCACATTTTAATGCTCTGCAGGAATGCCTGGGCTTTGGGGGCGTTCAGGTGGTGCTGAGACAGCCCATGCCATGGTACAAGGGGCTATTCCACAGAATACCCAGAGACAGAAGGGACAAAAAAGGATCAAGTCCAACTCCTGGCCCTGCCCAGGACACTCCAACAATCCCACCCTGGCCCATCATCCAAACCCTTCTGAAGCTCTGGCAGCCTCGGGGCTGTGCCCACTGCCCTGGGGAGCCTGGTCAGTGCCCACCACCGTCTGGGGGGACAAGATTTCCCTGAGATCCAACCTGACCCTGCCCTGACATAACTCCAGCCATTCCCTCAGGTCCTGTCACCAGAGACCTCACACACACCTCATTACACAGAACAATTATTTATTGCAATCCCTGTTTTGCTTGGAATCTTCATTCCAACAGCTGACCCAGGAGCACATGGGCTGTGATTCCAGCCAGGCCTGTGTGTGGTGTTTGGCAGAGCATGAGCAGAACACACTCCTGAAAATGCTTTCTGCCTTGCTTTGAAATGCAATTAGAAATGGTTCTGTTTGTGCCTCTGCTGGGAGCCCAAGTTTTCACATTGCTCAGGAGTTTTCCCTTATTTGATTTTTTTTTTTACCTTTCCTTTAGCCCTAGAGAATCTTTATAAAACATCCAAGTGCTTAACTTTGAACTGGAAGGCAGGAAAAAGTGGGCTGGGTGAAAGCCATGAGGTGGTAATTTAGGCTCAGTATTAAGTGGATTAAGAAATGCCAAAACAGGAGAAAATAGACAAACTGATGAGGTGAGACAGGGAGGAAGAGCTGATTCCTCCAGCAAACACCAGACAGGAGTTGGGGTGTGGGACTCCCAGTCTTGTCCCTTCATCCTGGTCCTGCTGCTCCAGTTTATCTGTTGTCGTGCACTAAAAATTTGTCACCGAGTGTGCCATGGAAATACTTCCGTAATTGCCCATATTATATGGATCATTGACCTTCAACAGTGGAGCTGCTGAAGCAACTGTCCATTTATCTGGAAAATTACCACATGGCAAGAGCACATTAGGCTGGTTCCTCTGCCTCCCCCAGCAAGGAGAACGTTTTCCGCTGCTGGACCACAAAGCCCTGCCCTTGGTTCTGGTACAGCCTCAGTGCTGGAATGTAGCAGGAAAAGGAGCTGTGACAGCCCATTTCCCAGAGCAGCACCTTGGGCTGGGCCACCAGCAGCAGAGCCAGCAAACATGGGCTGGATCATCCAAGTTAAACAGCAGCTCAAAAATGGAGACGGAATAGTTGTAGGTGAGTGAAACGCTGTCAGATGATGGGCAGCTGCAGGAGCCAGAGCTGCAGCACATTGCCTAGAATCAGTGATAAACCAAGTGATAAGATCAAAATACTTTATTTATCATTTGTTGAGGCATTGGCATGTGCTTTTCTTTCCCTGTGCACCAGCCAGGAGCATCCCCAGAGTTGTGGCACACCAAATTCCAGCAGCCATGGGCAGGGACACCTTCCACCTTCTCAGGTTGCTCCAAGCCCCGTCAAACCTGGCCTTGGACACTTCCAGGAATGGGACATTCCCTTAAATTCTGTCCAGTCACAGGAGGTTTGGATGTATCCTGAGCTTCACAAGTAATGTTTTTGTGCAGAATGTTGTTCATTTTCAGCCCTTTGGTGGCATTAAAATTCATGTTCAGCACAATTCTGCTCAAAGACCTGTGTGTGCCCAGACCTGATGGAGTGGGGATGGCACAGGGACTCCTGTCCAGACGAGTTCTGGGGGCAACTAAAATCCACTTGTTGTTCTGTTCAGAGAAATGCACTTATGGAAATTTATTTAGTTAAACAACTTCAGGTAAAGAGGGAGGAAATGAAACTTTTCAGTCACAGTTCCATAAAGCCACCACAAAATTACTAAAATACAGTCTATTTTGGAGCAAATAATGATATTTGGTTCCCATGTGTAGCTGCAGCTCTCAGCTCTGACTTTGTAAGCTGATGTTTACCAGGCAAAACAAAGGATAAAATTAGATGCTTGTTAAGTTTAGCTACACTTGTGTCTTATCTTGTAACTCTGTCTGAGGGTTTAAAAAAAGACCAATGAATAAGCAGGTCCCTGGTGCCCAAGGCCACGTGCTGGCCATGCTGGGGTTGCTGGGGCAGAGCATCCTCCTGTCTCTAATCCTGGGTGCTTAAAGGGAAATATTTCATGCAATCTATCTTAAAACACAGGTTTGACTCTACCTGAAGCACTTGCTGTGCCTTGAGCTCCAGACCACCCTAGATTAACAATCCATTTGAAAAGAAGCACTCCCCATTTCCCTTGGCTCTTGCACAGTCCTGAAGCAGTTTCTGCTGGGATTATCCAGATAGATTATTCCTTTGATTACCCCTTAATTTGCAGCAC
Source organism: Sakesphorus luctuosus (assembly GCA_013396695.1). NCBI lineage: Eukaryota > Metazoa > Chordata > Aves > Passeriformes > Thamnophilidae > Sakesphorus > Sakesphorus luctuosus. Next base: position 19,542 of record VWZD01010721.1, read on the forward strand.
TTTCCCATGAGCACAGCACCCCATAATAAACCCCCTTTATCCTCTGGGTGAATGGTCTCCTGGAAATACTTGTGTTTTTACCCCTATCTCTGGTGGGGAAGGGACTGCAGGAATGTGGAGGTGCTGGAGCAAATCCCTTGATGCCTCATTTCTTCCTTCTGATAACTTTTATTATTTTCAGGGTTTTTTTCCCCCTAACTGAAATTTCACCCAGAAATGGAAAATTTCAAGTTAAAACACTTTAGCTGAAGAGAACAACATTCCTCTAGAGCAGGTTAAGGGTGTCACACAGTTCCCTGTGACTGGGGTTGGCCTCACCCCTCCTCTGGCACCCTGGAACAGCACCAGCGGGCAGGGGAGCTGATCTGGGAGAAAGACTTGGAAGTTGCCATGCCTGACCCTTGAGTTACCAGGAAATAAAGCAGTGACTTCTGTGTGTGTAGTTTTTCCCCATATTCCAAACTTTGTACCCAGTTTCCAGGAGCTTAGTAATGGAAACAATCAGATGTATTTTTTAAGAGCTGAATAACTTGTAAATATAGTTTATAGTTAATAACTTTCAATGAGCTCTTTCAGAACTCATCTGGAAAGTTTGGAGATATATTTTTAAATATTGCAATTGCTTGTAATTTAATCTGGACCTGAAGCAAATTACTTGAAACACGTTTCTGGTATTCCTCTCATTTCCAATGATTTTTCTTATCCTGGGGTGTGCCAGGATCAGGTGTGGGAATGTTACCTGCAGACCCCTCTGCAGCAGGCAGCTGCTCACACCACACTTACTGTATATATAGAAATACATATACTCAATTTTAATACTGTCCTATGCCTCTTTCAGCACAGGCTTCCCCCACTGGGTTGTTCCCGTGGGATAAATCTCTGTTGAATCCTATGCTGGAGGCAGGACATGGAAAGCCTCAGGAGGGGGGTAAGAGCAGCATGAGTGACCCTGAGGGGATTGTGGTGGCTGGGGACTGGGATCACCAAAATTGGGGTGAGTTAGTGGGGAAAAGAGGGTTGTGATAAAGCATTTGTGTGGAATCTGTGCAGAACTTGGAGCAAAAGGAAAACATTTAATCACAGGTTAGACCCGAAGTTGAATGCAATGAAGGTGTCCCAGGCCAGGCTGGACAGGGCTTGGAGCAACCTGGGCTGGTGGGAGGTATCCCTGCCCATGGCAGGGGGTGGCACTGGGTGACATTTAAGGTCCCTCCCAACCCAGTCTGGGGTTCCACGATGATGAAGGTGGGACCAAGGAAGGAAGTTTCCCTTTAGCTGCAGACCAGGGCACAGATCCTCTCACCTTGGATGGACCAAGCAGCAAATGGGGCAGAGTTTTGTTCCCAGGGACAAATAAAGGTGGTATTTGGGTCAGCCTGGTGTTTCTAGTCTTGCATCAAGCATGAGCAGCCTCTCTGAGAGACAGGGAGGGTGTCCTGGAGTGAGGCTGGTGCAGGAAATGAGGGATGGCGTGGCCAAGGACCCACCAGGGCGAGTGAAAGCCACCACCCCTCCCTCTGCCCTGCTGTGTTATGGTGGTGAGGCCATGTCTGGTATGAGTGAGAGAGCTGCAAACACAGAGCACTTTAAAACCCCCTGGTTTTGAGAATCTGTGGAAAACTGCAATTTATCTCTCGCAGGCAATCTCTAAATATTTGCATTTTACTCGGTAGCTGCACAGAAAGAGGTGAGAGCAGGATCAGGCCACAGGCAGCCTTTGTTTTGTTAGTGAGAGGAGTTTGGAACGGGCTTCATTTTCCCTCCATAAGCCTCTCTGTGATCTGCCTCGTGCATCTGTTTCCCCTTGATCTCGCTGTGTGACTGACAGCTACTTTACACCAGCATTATCTGTCAAAACATTATTTAATGGAATCCCTTCTAGAAGGAGTTTTTGTTATTATTAGAAATCAAAACGTGGCGATAATTGAATCCCTTTGTATTCCCAGTGTAGTGCAAGGAGTAAGACATATTCTCACCTAAGGGGGAAGAACATCTGGATTTCCTCTTTGCCCCAAGACCAGCTCTGCCTTTCCCTGGCATGGCTTTGATTCGCCGCAGCTCGGAGGGAGAGGAAATTTGCAGTGTGTGCATATCATCTGAGGGAAACAATGCCACACAGCCACCGAGGGTTCTGCTATAGGAATCACATTAAATAAATATATAGCGAGCTGCAGTGTCACAACAAGTAGATGTACAATTACGAAGACAAAATACCCCAAGGAAATCAACACAAGGCTTATTAATATCCAGGCCTGCAGAAGACAACTGTCAGACAATTGGTCAACAAGGTACATGGTATCTGTTAGATACTGACTAACCCATTATGATCTTTATGAAGTGTCCTTTTGGGGGTCTAGATCTTCAAATATGAGTTGGAAGACCCTTTTCTTTTATTAGTTGCTAAGCTCTTTATACTTTTACCATATTGCGGCAGGTTAGAAGTCTGAGCTTTATTGTCTTATGTTATTGAAAATCCAGATTCCCGCAGCCTTCTCCCTCAGGTCAAGATTTGTCTGAGAATACATTCTCATTTCTCCATGTACAAAGGCTGTCTGGAGAGAGGCAGAAAAAGATTATGACTGTAATATACTTAAATCCAATTTATTTGCCTGACTAGAAACTTCCACACTTCACAATTGCTTCCTACAGAAGATTTTGTATTTAATTCCTTCATCGCAGTAAGGAGCAGGAATGATCTTAGTCCTCCAACAGGTACAGGCTCCACACACACCTGAGCCAGAGGAAGGGGGGATGATGAAAATAGCAAATGGGCACTTATTTTGCATGTTTGCAGTTTATTTTTGCTTAAGGATAATGAGATTGAAAGGGATCTTTAAATACCCTTTGCAGAGCTGGTGTTTTGGGGCACTGGGGGGGTTGTGAACATCACCTGTGAACTGCTCAGTGCTGACATCCTTCTGCTCACAACTCCATTCTCGTGCTCCTCTCTCAGCTGGTGGTTTGAGAGAACTCGTTAAGCTGCTGTGGTCACTCACCAGGTCGCTGGGGCTATTTTAAACCTTCATTTGAGAAGGCTTGAAAAGCCCTGGGTCGGGTTTCCTGCACCCTTTCCCTAAGCAGAGGTGGCACCAAACCCCCTGTGCCTGGCTCCAAGGGAAACATGGACAGGCCATCTAAGGCCAACTCACCAACCCTTTATGTAGGGGTTATATAGGTGAAAAATAGAGAATGGGATAAAAGATGCTCAGAAAAACGTGATGCCCCCCTTAGAGCTGCAGTTGGAGGACTGTGGCTGAAACTCTGACTGTCCCTAACCCTGTCTGGGGCTTGGGGTGCTTGTAGGGGATGGATAAACTGTCCCAAAGAGACCAGGAAAGCCATTTATTGTAGCCAGTTCCTGCTTGCCCTGGATCTAGCATGTGCTCTGTAGTAGTGGCTGGGGCTTGTTGCTTGGGCAGGGCAATGCCAAAAAGTGTCAGAAAGGAGAATTTCTTCACAGTTACCAGAACAAAAATTTACCAAATGGGACACAGTGTGATCCTAAAGTCAGACTCACTTGGGGTTGATGTTTCCAGGTATCACCCTGGTCCTTGAGCTGGGCTGGGCTGATAAGGGTGATGGCCACCACCCCCATGTGGCTTGGCAGGGGTGGTCAGCAAGGGTCCCACAGTGTCCACAGCTCCTCTGCAGCTCCCAGGGCATGGAATGTCTCAGGATGTTCGTGCAGGTGGGTGAGCCTGTCACACCTGCACAGGGGAACTGTGGCTGGGCACAGGCAGCAGAGCAGTGGGGCTGAGCAAAGAGGGGTGCCCAGTGCTCCCTGGGCACTGAGCTGGGCTGAGGTACAACAGGGAAAGAGCCAAGGGCTGGAGCTGGTGGCTGTGGAGAGGGACCTGTGGACAGGTGCCCAGGTGCCAGGTCCCCATTGGAGCCCTCAGATAGGTGCCCTGGTACCCAATGGTCACTGAGGTGCCACATGCAAAGCATCCTGAAGGTGCAAAGGAAGAGCTGCCTCTGTCTCATTCCAGGTTTTCCCAGTTCTTGGGGCAATACATCTGCCATAAGACCAAAGAAAAGCCTAAAACGATGATGAACTCACTCTGGTACAGCTGTTTGTTTAGGAATGTGCCCCAGTTGTGTGCTTTAGCAATGAAGGGATCTCAGTTTGGTCCTAACAGAGACAAACATAATCCTCCCAGAAAGTGCCATGGCTCTGCTAACTCTGGGGCAGCCAGGCCACATAAAGCTCCTTTTCACAGCAAAATTTATTAAGTTGCTCTCAAACTTCCACAGTTTGTAAACTTCCAGCATGTGGATGTGTGGCTTGTGCTTTGCACAAGAGCTGTCCCTTCAGCCCAGGAGCTGGAACCCTCTAATTCTCTTTCCAGTTTCCCCAGCACTGTCTCTGTGCTGGAGTTTTGCACTAACACGGTGCTGGATTTTTTCATTTTCCTCACAGTCTTTGGAACAAATTCTCTTCTTCAAAGTCTTCACCCCGTGGGGCTCTAAAATCATAACAATTAATGCTGGCAAAGACTCCTGAAGCCACCTAAGCCATCCCTCCTAGGGCAGGATTGCTGGAGCAGGCAAAGAAATTAATGGAGAGGGGAAGCATGGGAAGCAGGCAGGTTCCTCCTCCAGAACTAAAGTTGGGCTAAAAAGTTGAAATTGCTTAAAAGAGCTGTTTGAGGGGAGCTGGCAGAGCAACTCTGTCAGCCTGAGTGTTAGATACTTACTCTGGTAGGTGTTGAAATCACTAATTTGTCCCAATTTTAACTCTTATTTCAACATTTGCTTTTTCCCCTCATTTTTACTTTTTCAGGATTTTGTAGCAACAAGGGGTGATGGAACAGATTTACAATATTCAGTGTTCATCACCCTTCCAGAGGCGTTAAGTGGCTCTAACTGCATCTGAAATATGTGTGCTGGGTTCCTCGCCTGCTCAGCAATGTGTTCTTCCTACGTTACTAATTGCTCGCAGGAAAAATAGGAGGAATTTGTTTACCAGCTTCCTGCATAATATTCAGACATCTGGAGCTGCTAGGTCTGGATGGCATTCCTGGGGGAGAGGACATACATCAAGGACAATTAGACAACTGGGGAACTGCAGCCTAAAGGGAATTTGCCCAAACATGGGAAACGGCTCCGCGACAGGCGCGACGGCTCCGACTGAGCCCCGGCACCCACTCCCCTCCCTGGGCTCTCCCTCCTCTCCCTGGTGCAGCTTTCCCTGCTCTGTTTATCACCACCCGGTGGTGCTGGGTGGCTGGTTGGGCTCTGTGGTCTTAGAGGGCTTTTCCCAAATTATTCCATGATGTCTGACCGTCTGTGTTTGACCATCTGCAGGTGCATCGTCCCCATCCCTGGCCCTTATTCCTGTGCAAAGTCTCCCAAAGCAGGGATGGCACCCTCAGGAAAACTAAGTTTTGTGAAACTTAATTGAGGGGCGTGCGTCACTTAGGGATGTTTTAGGGAGAGTAAATATCTATGTTACACACCCTGGCTGGCTGAGCCCTCCCCTCGTCTGTCTCCTGTCAGATCTGCAGGTACAAACTCCTTTTTTGTGGCTTCCTCTGGGCTTGTGCCACTCCTCAAAAATCCAGGGGCCACCACATGAGAAGCAGGAGCACAGTCCCCGTGGGGCTGCTCCTCATCTGGGCCACAGGATGGTTATCGATGATTTTCTCTGCTCTTATTTAACTGCTCGAGATCAGCTGAGACAGACGGTGTGGATTGATTGAAATCAGCCAAGTAAATGCTTTTAATCAGGATTTAAATCAAAAAGTGAGAAACCTTGGTTTAACTAATGGATTTTGAAATCTGTGCTTTTTCAGTTTCCTAAATAAAGGTCTGTCCCCTTTGGGGGTGTCCTGGAACCAAAACTCCCTTTGTAACACGCTGGGGACAAACACTGTGGTTTCCATTTAGGTATTTTATGAACTTACTTTTACTCAACTTTAATTTTTATACAAAAAACACTTCTTTGCTATATTTTGATTCCTTTTTTGTTGCCTGTGTTTTACACTTCATGGCATCAGGCTATGGCAGGAGGTGACTGGGAGGCAGCCAAGGGACACTTGGGTGGTCTTAAAGGTCCCTTCCACCCCAAACCCCTCTGTGACTCTCTGAAACCGTGAGCAATGTGGGGAGGGAGGCACAGGGGGACCCTCTGAGCACCCACAGATCATTAATTTATCCCCCCACATAATTACTGCTGCGGATTTGCGCTGAGGCACCTGCACTTCTGGGCAGGTTCTGCTGGCAGAGCTGGGGCTGGGCTGGGTTTGGGTGGGCATCACTTTTTGGGCACCCAGCTTTGTCTGGGGTGGGTGTCCATGGCCAGATTTGCCTTTGGAGACCCACACTGGTGAGGGGAGCTGAGTTACTGGTGTGGCCACACAGTTCTTGTGAACTCGTGGGGGGTACAATTCAAGAACTCGTTCTGGTGGAGCTGGTGCTGCTGTGCCTCTTTCCGTGGCTGCCCTGCAGCCTCTCCCGGGGCTGTTGGGGGTCCTGCTGAGGACCCATCCACAGACATCCCACCGGGAGTGGACAGATCCCGCTGTCAGGAGCCCTCATTGAGTCCCTGAAGGGCTGCTCAAGGTCTGAACCCATCCTTCCCTGCCGCAAAGGTTGCTCCGTGTGCTTCCCCTCCACAGAAACCAGGACATCATGTCATCTTTGAGCTCACTCAGAACTGCGAATCGCCCGCTCCTGGAAGGGAGATCGCTGAGATCCCTGCGGGCGGCTCTGCCAGCCCCGGGCACGGCTGGGTACCAGCCCGAACAAGGTTCGTACCAGCTGAGGGTCCTGCCCACCTGTCCTGAGCCCCATCCCGTCCGTGCCTTCCCTTGGCACGGCTGGTTTCCAGCCCGGACAAGGCTCGTACCAGCCGAGGGTCCTGCCCGTGTGTCCTGAGCCCCACCCCGTGCCTTCCCTTCGCTGGCGTGAGGAGAGGATGGAGCTGAGCTTCCTCCAAGCGCCTCAGCCATGGGAGTGTTTGAGCTGTGGGCAGGTGAAGATGCTCAGGAGAAGGAAATGCGAGCAAATAGAGCTGTCTGTGCGGCTCGGAGGGAGCAGGGAGCGGCTCCACGAGCAGTGCTGGAGCTCCTTCCTGTGGTGGCAAGGCTGAGTTACTCGTGTGCCACCAGCCTGGTCGGGACAGCAGCCCGAGCGTCCCCCCGGCCCCGCCATCCGCCCTCCATCCCCTCCAGCCGCGACATTCCCAGGGAAACAGGAGCTCTGGGGTGCCTCGGGCAGGTGGGCACAGGGCAGGGCACCCGCTGGGCACTCTTTGCTCTGGGAGCATCCAGAGGGGACTGGTCATTCCAGCAGCTCCGGGCCAGCCACAGGGTCACTTCTGGGGTATTTCTATATAATGCTGTTTCCTCACTGCAGTTTCACGAGTCTTCCCAGCCAGGAACGGTCCCAGCTGGTGTCGGGGATGGAAAAACGGAGCGAGGAGGTGGTAAAGCAGTGTGTGAACCACGGGCATTCCCAGCCTGGGCACAGGCAGCTCTGGGGAGCCCCTGCCCAGCCCTGCCAGCCCCCAGGGAGCCCCTGGGCACGGCGGGCGATGGGCCAGGCTGTGGGTCCATCCTGCTCCCCGGGCACAGCAGCACCAACAGGCAAGTAGTGTCTGCAGATCTTCAAAAGAACAGAATTCGGCCCTTAACGTTCTTTTGATGTGTTTTTTGTATGCAAATAAGGTTTAATTTCTGAACTTTGAACAGTTTGCAGCTGAGTTTATTAGAGGGTTGTGCTATTAAGTTTATACTCCTGGGGTCAGTGCGAGGCAGTGGGAAACCACAGCGACCATTATTTATATTGTTAAACAAAGTCAAGGAATTCAGGCAGCTGCTATTCCCCACCAAAGCAGACAGTCAAAACAAAGCCATATTTGTAATCATACTCTGTAGTCTTTTTATGTGGAGTAATTACTAAAATAATCGACAGACATGGATCAGATTATTAATGCCAGCCATAGGCTGGGATCCACGGCTCCACCTTGCAGGGAGCAGACGGGGAACTGGGGGCTGTAATGAACAGCCCTGGGGTTGTGCAACCCAGAGCTCACACTTGGAAAGCTGTTGCCTCAGCTGATGAGCTCTGGGGGGACCATTAGCAGCCCTGCTGCTGCCTGGGCTCAGGATGGTGATTTTGAACCTGGTGCTTTTCTATCTGATGGACTGGGTTTGCTCTAAAGAAACAAAGTAAGACTTATTAATGAATTCTTTTTAATATGAGCATTTATATGTGTGTGGCTGGTGAAAATCAAAATAAGGGAAAACACACCAAGGCTAATTTGCCTGCATTGAAATAGGAATGGGACACTGAGTGGGGATACAAGTGGGAGGCTGCACTGTGGCATCAGCTCCTGGATGGACGGGGCTTGGAGTAACATGGTCCAGTGGAAGGTGTCCCTGCCCATGGGTGAGCTTTAAGGTCCCTTCCAGCCCAAACCACTCCCTGATGCTGTGACCTCTGTGGTCCAGGCTGTGGGTGATGCTCACCCAGTCACGCTGCTCCCCAGAGCACGGGCTTACCTACACCCACCTGCCAAAATTGTTTGGTGTCTAAGCCTGCCATAGAGAGAAAACAGAGCTACAGAGATACAGCAGGTTGAGCTCCAGACCCCTGAACCCCACCAGGTCTTCATCCAAGGCCAGGCACTGCACTGAGAGCAAAGTGGAGAATGCAGGACTGTGTGGGGGTGAGAACAAAGCCCTCCCACCCCCCTGGAATGGGAGCAGTGGGAATAAAATGCCACCTCTTTTCTGGCACTAATGAATATGTGGCAGTGCAGGAATAGCTCTGTGCCCACAGGAAGTCTGGATTTTCAGCTACTGTTTAAGTTTCTCTTCTAAAAGTGCCGGTGAGGCTCAGTCCTGTCATCCACTTCCTCTTACAAGTGCCGTCAACTTCAAAGGAAATCCTGCTGGCAAAATAGCTACAGAATTGTGTCAGGAGTTTATTTGCTCCCAAGATTAGATAATTAATGAAGATAGAATATTAAAATTACATTTACATAAAGCTAAGGGTAATCTTAAAGTGTTCTATTATTTTGTAAATGACCTGAAGTTTGTAAGGCATTTATAATGATGAATCAGGAGACGAGGCCTTTCAAAGGAGGAAGTACAATTTATAATCTCAGTTTCCTTCATTATTTATTCATCCTGCTGTTGAATCATCTGCTCTTCAAAACCTGTAAACCACCGAGCTCACTTTACCTGTAAGTGTTATTTTTACAGAAACTTAGACCAGGCTCTGTGTTTCAGTCAGTCCAAATCCCACCAGAGAGGAACTCCACACTGATCCTTTTGCTTGGACCTCATTAGTCTGAAATTCATTGAGTAACAGACTGGTTTGGGTTGGAAGAAACCTTAAAGCCCCCCCAGTGCCACCCCTGCCATGGGCAGGGACACCTCCCACCAGCCCAGGCTGCTCCAAGCCCTGTCCAACCTGGCCTGGGACACTCCCAGGGCTGGGGCAGCCACAGCTTCTCTGGGCACCTGTGCCAGGGCCTGCCCACCCTCCCAGCCAGCAATTCCTTCCCAGTGTCCCATCTAAGCCTGCACTCCTTCAGCTTAAGGCCATAAATTCTACAGGACTTCTGCTGTCTGGCTTTCCCTGCAGGTTTGGACATTGCTGCACCTGAATTACTGAAGGTGTAGTGATGGTAAAACCAGACATTTTCTATTTTCAGCATAAAACCATGGAACTATTGATCCCTCTCCACTCTAGTGCTGTTTTTGTGGCAGTGCCCTGAAGGATTGCCATCATATGAACTCATTGCTCTGCTCCTTTCTAAACAAGCATCTCTCACCCAGCAGAGCTTTGTTTAAAGCCAATTGCCTGTTGCCAGGAGCAGCAGTTTCCCCACCCTTACACCAAGGAGGAGTTTTCATCACAGAATTGTGGCTGCCCCATCACTGGGAGTGTCCAAGGCCAGGTTGGACAGGGCTTGGAGCATCCTGGGCTGGTGGGAGGTGTCCCTGCCCAGGGCAGAGGTGGCACTGGGTGGGCTTTAAGGTCCCTCCCCACCCAAACTGTTCCATGATTCTATTCGAAGTGCAGACATGGCCCTCAGTGGGCATCAAGAGCCCAGGAGAATCCAACTAAAAATATCAGGTCCTTATCCCAAAGGATACTCCAGAGGCATTCCCTTGTCCCAGTAGGGAACAATAAGAACCCCAAAATCCTTGCCAGAAGGGCTGGCACTAAACCCAAACCTCCTCTCAGCTTTTCAGCACAGACAGCAGTATTTTGGGAGAGAAATGGAAGAAAAACCATTTTGGTCCTATTTGCAAAATAGCTGTCACAGCCTCAGGTCTGGGAAAAGGATTTGCTGCCCAGAGACTGAGAAAGTGTCAGTTTGTAAAGGGCAGGATTTTGTGACTCAGCTTTAACAGAATCTGAACAATTTCTGTGTGATGCTCAGCACAACTGGCCACAAAAACAGACAGAAAACTCTGAATGTTATTTCCTAAATGACATAATCTTCAGTGAAATAGTCTCTCTTTACCAAATAACTAAACCCAGCTATTTCCCTTTTCTTACAAACTCTTTTTAAAATTACTCTGAACTCTTTTCCTTCTTGGCTTTGCTCAGGAATTGACACTTTAAAAGCTTCACAGACTTTTACCTTAGTGAGCTACTGAGTCAGGGACTGAAATATGTCACTTACTGGGATCTTCCAGCTAGAGGTGTTGAGTTCAGAGAAATTTCTTTTCTTTAAAGACTTCTTTTGTTCAAGGCTGAACGAAACCAGCAGCCAGTGGGTTGGTGGAGCCACAACTGTGAGTGCTGAGGGGTTGGAGAGGGATCCCTGAGTCCTCTCCCTGTGGGAGATGAGGGTGGTGGGTGTGAAGGCTGGTGCTTGGGAAGGTGTTTGGAGGCAGCAGGAGCCTTTGGGGGGGATCTGGGAGGCACAGGGGGGATTTTAGCTGTGCTCTGTCCTGCTGAGGTGTTGTAATGGAATAGCCACATTCTGCTGAACTTGTGTCCTGTTATTGCCGGGGCATGGACAAGCCTGGCTTAGGGGACAAAGGGAGAAGTGTCTTCAACATGTCTTCATTACTAAGGACTAATTCATGATTCTGGATTCAACCTGTGGCTGCCCCATCCCTGGGAGTGTCCCAGGCCAGGCTGGACAGGGCTTGGAGCAGCCTGAGCTGGTGGGAGGTGTCCCTGCCTATGGCAGAGGGTGGGAATGGATGGGCTTTGGGGTCCTTCCAACCCAACCCAGTCAGGGATTCTCTGTAATGAAAAGGGACATATTAATAGCATGGTGTGAGAGGGAAGAGCTTCCCAAGGAACTGGACAGACCCCTGGGCACAGCCAGACCTGCAGACCTGGAACAAGTGGAAAGGGGAAGAAAGTACAACATGAACTGGATGTTAAAGTTCTGATCCAGACAAATCCATTGCAGTTGCTCTCAGGAAGTGACCCTGGGGCCTCCTTGGAACCCTCAGAGGCAGCACGAGGTGACAACAGTGGTAGGAAAGAATCCCTGTGGAACAGGCACGTGGGGAAACCTCAGGCTGATTTCCCAGGGCTGGCTCCATGGCTTAGGAACCATCTTCTTGCTTCTGTAGGTCTGTATCCCATCTGCAGCCTTTCCAAACTTCACAGGCCTCTCACTGTGCAATTACAGGAGGATTTTAGTCTGATTATACTTTAAAAACTCCCCTCTCCAAAGAAACTCAAAGATCAGAGACATTTCCTTTAAGTATTACATTATTTGAACGCTCCTGCTGCTCATTACAAAATGTTCCAACAAGGCACCACGGAACTCTTACACTTGGTATTTTCATTGTTAGAATTGTCTTCTCTACAAATCCGAGCATTTCACTTCTATCCACTTATTTTTTATCAAAATGTATGTTAGAAAGTTTTAATCACAACCTGAGCAGGATGCACAGTCACAAGCCACTGCTGTGGGTACATTAACAGGACTCTGAGAATCAAAAGCAAACACAAAACAAATGACATGTTTGTCCTTCAGCTATGTGAAAATGGGAATGCAAAGTCTAGGGTCTTATTTTTTCTGATCCCCACTATTCTCTAATCTTATCAAATATACATTCCCATATTCCAAGGCAGCCTGATAAAGCAGCTTGCTAGAAATAAGTTGCATTAGATTTTGTAGAGCACATTTCCCTAGTAAATCCAATTTCACAATCTGGTTCTGGTGACATATTAGCCATTCCTGACCATAGCAAGTCTTCCTTGAACATTTGAACCACTGAGGTGCACACCATGCAGCAGCTGGGCTGTGCCAGCACTGGGGTGGCAGCAGGACCAGGGCAGTGACTGTCCCCCTGTGCCACCACAGCCCCCTCGAGGGCTGTGCCCAGTTCTGGCCCCTCATGAAAAGAGAGACACTGAGGGGCTGGAGCATGTTCAGGGCAGGCAGCAGAGCTGGGAAGGGCTTGGAGCAGCAGGAGGGGCTGAGGGAGCTGGGGGGGCTCAGCCTGGAGCAAAGGAGGCTCAGGGGGCACCTTCTGGCTCTGCAATCCCTGCCAGGAGAGGGGAGCCGGGACAGGGGGTCGGGCTGTGCCCCAGGGACAGGGACAGGAGGAGAGAGAGGTTCAGGTTGGACATCAGGAGGAATTTCTGACTGCAAAGGGCTGTCAGGCCCTGGCAGGGGCTGCCCAGGGAGGTTTGGAGTGCCCAGCCCTGGAGGTGCCCAAGGCAGGACTGGCCGTGGCACTGAGTGCTCTGGGCTGGGGGACAAGGTGGGCATCGGGCACAGGGTGGGCTCCATGGGTTGGCAGGGCTTTGCCAAGGTGGGCATCGGGCACAGGGTGGGCTCCAGGGGTTGGCAGGGCTTTCCTGGGATTCTGTACATTCCCTAGACCCCACTCTTCCCTGGGAATGCAGCTTGGTTTCCCAGCACACTCCCTGTTCCCCCTTGGGGGCAGGAATAGGGATCACTGCCCAGCAAACTCCTGCTTGGCCACGGAGCATCTGCACAGGGAGCTCCTGCTCTCCCCGTTTGTGTGTGAGTGGAGGTGCCTCAAGGTTCATAAATCTGTATGCAGTAGTAGGGGTTCTCTAACAGCAATTCATTTTAATTATGTGAGACATAAAAAGACCACCTACAGATGAGACAATACAGCTGTAAGATTCTCTAGGTTACTACGGGGAATACTTCATAACTGAAGTATGTTTTCCCCGAGGAATTCGACTACCATTTGATTTAATTTTTAATTTTTACATTTTAATCAAAAATAGATCAAATGGTGGTGTTCTCCCCTGGGAAACATACTTCAGATATGAAGCAGTCCATGTTCCTTTTAAATATGTAAAGCTGCCATTTATGTATAACTCATGAATGACACCCTGTGTTGCAAGCAAATATCATGCAGTGATTTCTCGATTGTTGCAGTAACAACACTATAATCACACACAAATATCACCCCACCTGGTTCCACAAAGAAAATGGCAATAAAGAGAGGACTTTGGGAGCTAATCCCATCTATCTGGAGTGCTGAGGCAGAGCCACCATGGGGGGAACATGCACAGATACTGCAGTGATGCCACAGCAGTGCAGGACAGGTGAGCATTGGGCAGGTGTGGCTGTGCCTGGAAACTCAGGGTCAGGAACAGCTTGGGATCTCAGAGCCAAGAACAAAGAACAACCTGCTCTGGGTGTACCAGGGAGCTGGGGACAGACTTTGGACAAGGGAAGGAGGGACAGGACACGGGGAATGGCTTCCCACTGCCAGAGGGCAGGGCTAGATGGGATATTGGGAAGGAATTGCTGGCTGGGAGGGTGGGCAGGCCCTGGCACAGGTGCCCAGAGAAGCTGTGGCTGCCCCAGCCCTGGCAGTGTCCCAGGCCAGGCTGGACAGGGCTTGGAGCAGCCTGGGCTGGTGGGAGGTGTCCCTGCCCATGGCAGGGGTGGCACTGGGTGGGATTTGAGGTCTCACCAGCCCAAACCATTCTGGGATTCTGTGACGAGAAGAAACAGCCACACATTGAACCAGGGGAGGGGCAGGCTGGATATTGGGAAAATTCCTTCCTGGAAAGGGCTGTCCAGCCCTGGCACAGCTGCCCAGGGCTGGGGTGGAGTCCCCATCCCTGCAGGATGGGGAAAAAAGCAGTGTGGATGTGGCACTTGGGGACATGGTCAGTGGTGGCCTTGGCAGTGCTGGGGATGGTTGGACTCCATGGGCTCAGAGGGCTTTTCCAACCTGAGCAATTCTGTTCGATCTTCCTGGGATTTTTTTCCTTCTCTTTGTGTATACTTAAAAAGAAAACACAATGGCCAATGTTTCTCCTGCTTCCTTGAGAAGAGTCGGGAACAGCTCAGGAAGGGAGGGCTGGCTGGGTCCTGATGGCCCTGGAGGTGGGGAAGCCCACGGCTCCCTGGCCAAGCCACTGGTCACCACTGGGAAATCTGTGAGAAGAGGATCCCAGTCATCACTGGGAAATCTGGGAGAAGAGGATCCCAGTTACCACTGGGAAGTCTGGCAGAAGAGGATCCCAGTTACCACTGGGAAATCTGTGAGAAGAGGATCCCAGTCACCACTGGGAAATCTGGGAGAAGAGGATCCCAGTTGCCAGCCTGTGGCTGTGCAGTTTGGTTTCCAGGACACATCCCTTTGGTCCAGCAGCTGTTGGGATGCAGCACTGGGGGCTGTTGGGATGCAGCACTGGGGGCTCCTGGCCCTCCTCAGAGCCCTGTGCACAGCTGGGGGTGTGTCCTGGATATCCATCCTGAGGGGAAGTTTGAGGTGTGAGAAAATGCCAAGGTGTAACATTAATCTGGTAATTACTGCCAGTAATCAAGGCAAGACCAGGACTATCAATGTGTGACTATTAATGTGGAAATAGATGATACCACATCATGTTCCCAGGAGAGTTGCTGAGGTTTTAAGCAACTAATTTAGACATAAACACCAGCACTCTTAAATATATTCAATAAATTATAATATTTTAAATAAACAAAAATAAATTTAAATATATTAAATATATTAATTTCAACCTGCAAGTTGTATAAGTCTTGTCTTCGTAGCTTTTCAGATCCAGACTGCCTTTAAACCTCACATGCTGACCCCCAAATTTTGATTTTCCATCTTCTTTTGGCAGTCAAGATGTCAAATGGATACAGAAGTAACATAAATAGTTAAGCAAATGCCAGTACAATAATCTAAGCAACTAAACCTAGAACAACAATTTTGTATAACAGGTATTTATATATGTCTCAAAAATACATAAAAATATATGTACAGTATATAATAAATAAATTATATTATTAATCACACGTATATTTATATATTTATATAACCCATATTAAAATATATCCCTTATAGAAATACAGGTATAATATATAATAATACAATAAGGTATTATATTTATTATCCTCATCAATGGTTTTATTAACCATTGTACCTCAGAGCCTTCAGGAACCATTAATGGAATAACAACACCAGACAATTCCATGCTGCAGCCAAAGTGGTTTTAATGCTTCTGCTTTTGTAAGGAACAATTTACAAAATACAAAGTTAAAAATAACAATTATATCGTTTCAACCTGAATTAAAAACAGAGCAGGTGCCTTTTTTTCCTATGTACATGTAAATAAAGCATTACTCTGCTTACTCTGTGTGCAAACCACAGCAGTAGGAAAGATAAAGATTGTACATTTTGTATCAATAGAACAAAAATTCATAGTTATACAAGTCATACAAAAATAATTCTGTGGTTCTGCTGCAGATTTGACACAAATCTGCTTTAAAGGAATATTCACCTGTCCCATCCTGCCCCTCTCACAAACCCTCAGGATTCTGGCAGATCCCAAAATAAATTACATCTATTTAAAAAAATATCACTATTAAAAGCCTTCACTTTAACAAACTATTAAACTCCTCATTGAAATTAGGAGGAAATGATGAAATTTGCAGGAAAACAGAAGTTTTTTATTCAAGTATCATTATAGACTCAATCTGACCCTTCCTATATCATGTTCCTGGAGAATGCCAAGGCTACACTTCAAACCAAACAAAACCAGCCCCATTTCTGACCATTTTCCTCAGGTTTACTTTGTGCAGCAGTTTTGTACCAGGAGGTTTAAAAACCCCAAGGAATGGTTGTTCTGAAGGAGGAGGATTTAAAAGAACAAGGCCCCAAACCTACAGGCACCAGAACAAACCCAACTGGTTCTTGTTTTTATACATCCAGCCCAGGCTGAAGTGCAAAGCAAATGGAAGAAACACACTCACAGGTACCTGTGCATTCTGAACATGATCAAGTGGGAGTTATTTAAATGCAAAGCACTTTTTTTGGTTGGATAATCCAAATATTCCTTGTGTTTTAAAAATTATTCCACACCTTTGTTTAATTACAGCAGCAAATTCTCCCATCACAGAGTCAACTTTTGATATTCTCCTCCAACACCCACAGGTTTGACCATCCACTCTTCTGCTAAATTATAACTTGTCACACATGAAGCAGCTTAACAGGTTTTGAGTGGATTTGCAGCGACTAAACTCTCAGATACCTTTTAGTCCTTTACATTTAATCAGCTATTTCAGCTTTTCCAGCACAGGATCTGATGCTTATCCATCTTTTTTTTAATATTGTCATGATTTCCAGGATTTTTTTAAAAAAAAGGGATTGGGGAATATAAAAATGAATTGCTTACAAAATATGACCTCTCAGATCTTGGTAACAAGTCTGTTGTTTGAAAATATTTATTTTCAATTGAACTGAATTTTTATTGGTTTGGAGGAACCCCCTGCCCAACCACAGTCTGAATGCCAATTTAGTGTAGGTCTGCTCATAGACTTATCTCCTCATCTATTTCTTAACTAAATTCAGTATTTATATGATATTCACTTATTTAGTAAAAATATCACCTTAGTAAGTCAACTCAGTGCTGACTCCAACTCCCCACACAACATGGGAAGGATTCCTGGATCCAAAATCCTTTGCATGAGGATTTTGCAGTCTGATGAACCCCCAAATTAACCTTTAAAAGCCTGTCCTTAGTTTTGTGCCACTTTGGGGCTCCCATTGGAATTTCCAGCGGCCCCTGGATGCTCTCAGAATAGGAGAAGCCAAATCCTGCTGTGCCTGTTTTGGGCTGAACTCTGCCCAAAAGCTGAGGTGTTGCACCCAAATAGCAAAACTCTTGTTGCCTTTAGAGCCTTAAAATGAAATAATCCTACAGACTGGCAAAAATAGGGATTAAATTATTTGTGACAAGCCAATAAAAGGAAGTTGGATGATGAGTTCAAGCTTTTTTTTAAACAGATTTTTTTGGGGATTTAAATACAAGCTTCAAGGGGAGTTTTATTGGCATTCACAGCTGCAAAGCTGAGCAGCCACTGAACACCAAGATGTTTGTGTCCTCCTGTTCCTGCCTGTGGCCCTGGCAGAGGAGCATTTTCCAAGAGTGGCAGGGAATGTGCCCAGGAAAACCTCTGGTACCAACATTACCTCTGGCCCAGGTAAAGACAAGACCAAAGGCCAGATCAACTTAATTAGTCTAAACCATTAAATCAACCTTTTCTTTTCCTTTTCAAACACATTCTGAGCTACCTTAAGAGCAGAAGCATTTTTAGCAAGTGTAAAACCAGTGCCAATGGTGCACTGAGTGCCCCAGAGCAGTGTGGGGTGTGCTGGGTGGGCACCAGCCAGCCAGGGCAGGGGGTGCAGGTACCCAGGTGGGCACAGGGGCACCTCCAGCATCCAAAGGTGAGGCAGTGCTGCTCCTCTGCCAGCTCTCCATCTCTACAAGCCCAGGATGTGACTGAAGTGCCCCTGAAATGCCAAAATGTCATGTAATTAAAAATGATGCCATCAAAACCCAAAGGCTTTTCCTCAGTGTTTGTTATTTCAATCACAGTTCCACTAAACAACATCCCAAATGTTCTCTTGTTTTTCCCCCCAGGACAAGTGGGCACCCAAAACATTTGGATACCAAAGGGGATGTTCAGTGTGAGCTGGACAAGGACTACAACTGGGCCATGAAATTAGTTCTGCACATGAAGTTCAAATACACCCATAGAAACCAGACAATTCTAACATCATATTGACACACCTCATTCTGTTCTACCATTAAATGTTTGAAGATTTTGAGGATAGAACACATACTTACTTTTTGGCTGGCAACTTTTAATTCAAACTCAAGTCTGCATTTCTTTCTGTCACATTGTTCAAAGAGCTCACAGTAATACTTTTAGAACCCAAAAAATCCCAAGGATGATGGTGATGTTCTTCCTGCCCCCAAATCCTACCCAGTTCCCTTCTAGAAGCTTCTCCTTCTCCTAAGATCCTGCTTAAATGGCCCATAACACATTGGGCCAAAGAAAGCTTCCTATTATTTTAGGAGGAAGGTAATTTACTCTTAGAACTCCTACCAAATTTATTGAACTATCACTGTATTATCTGGTACTGGCCATGAATAACTCCCTTCACAGTCAGTCAAGAGACCACAATTAAATCTATTCAGAAACCCACTTAAAATCAGAAAAAAAATTAAAATTTGCTTTGAGCAAAGCATTTTACATCTCAACTCAACAATATAAACTAAGTTAGTGAGCAGCTCTGTAAGGGCTCCAGGTCTTGGTAATCCAACCTTGAGTTTCCACACTGAAAGCACAGAATAAAATTCCTTAGTTTTGAGACTCCAACTCTCCCTGAGCGAAGCTGCCAAGGTGTTTCCCTTGTTCCACACAGCAGTAGCTGAGGAGCATTTAAAAGTGAATAAAATAGTCCCAAACTTCCATAGATAAATGTTTTGGAAGAGGTGAATTTTACTTTTTCCAGTTATCTGGCTTTTTTCCCCAAGGTCATTATTAGGCCATAGGAAAAAAACATGTCAGGCTGTTTTAATACAGAAATGGTGTTATTTTATTATATTATTATTTGGGATGATGATATTTGTACCCAGCCATGAGATTCCAAAAAGAGGTGTTCACTGATAGAAGAGTTTTACAAAGTCTGACAGAAGGAGATGCCTGAATATTTTATTATGATCCAGTAAATCAAGGACAATTAAATGTGGGATGGAGGAAGCTGCACGTTCCTGTTTGCTTCAGTTACTTCCTAAAATCTGCTTTTTAGAGGGAATTTGAAAAATGTGTTGGCAGCTTCTGTATTTTCCAGCTGCTGCTGAAAAGATATTAATTTGTGCTCTGCTGAAATGCTGAATCAATGTGGGTTTTTCTATTTCTATGCTTTATTCCTGAGCAGTGTCATTGTGCGGTTTATTAATTTTAAGTTTCATGGATCTAATACTTCTGTCCCAGAAAGCAGGTTCAGACTTACAGACTCTCCAGCAACACATCTGGGGCAAGGCTGGGCAGCTCCTTTGCTTCCATGGTTTTCCAAAATCTGATAAAAAACCCCACATACAACACCAGCAGGAAAGAAAAACAGAGGAAAATTATTTGCAGCTTTATCAAAAAAAGTGTTTTAAATTTGATTTTGTAACAAACACACTGACAATGTGAACATACCACGGAATTTTGCTTTGTTTTTTCAGCCCAAGGACCACAGCCAGGGGAGGGTTTCTGCCTGGCATCCAGCTCCATGGCACAGTCCACGAGGTGGGCCCCAGCCTCCCTGGGGATGCTCTCCAGCAGCTGGCACACTCGTTTCTGGAAGGATCACAAGCAATAGTTCCATGCCTTGGCAAAGCACAGGGCCCTCGTTTCCAGGATTTTCCTGTTTGTGACTCCTGAGGATCCCACACTGATTGAGAACACTAAGCTGGGAATGGCCTGTGAGACACCAAAATGTTGTGTTTCCCTCTGCCCCTCGTGGGGGGTGAGAGGGAATTCTGCACATCTCACCAAGGCTCTGGGGCTCAGTTTCAGAGAATTCCACTGGGAAAGAGCCTCCTTCAGCCACCACCAGGGCAGGATTTGGGCAGGTGTTTATCAAAGCAGCAGATCAGGGAAATGCTGTGAAATGACTAATTAAAGCCAGGCAAGAGAGGGAATGCCCTGAAGCCAAGTCAGACAGTGATGAGGACACACTGGGTGATCTTTCCCTGAGTGCTGTCACCTCTTTCCAGCTTTCCACAGCAGGACAATCCATTAACTTCCCCCTCCTGAAGCTGTGCCTGAGCTAGGACAGAGTGACTTTGGGATGTCCTGGGAATCAGGGGTGGGACAAAGGGCTGGGCTAAGCCCTCACAGTGCTGAGAACCCACCACAAACAAGCCCAGAGATTCCCCAAAGGCTGCTCTGAGCACCACTGAGGGACTGGGAAGGTGAAGCTGCAAGTCCGTGGGAAACACCAACTGGAAACCTTAGGAAGCAAATCCTTGGCCTGTGACAGCCCCTGGAATGGGGTGACCACCCAAACCCCAGGGGCTCCCTGCAATTGTAGCAGCAAATTAACAGAACAATGGGAAACTACAAAAATGACACAGGTTTAGGCTCTGAATTCCAAAGAGATACACACACAAACTTCTGGAATGTTTTTCCAAACTTTGTTTAAGGAATACCCGTATTCCATCTCTTTCTCCAGGAAGAAGATGTGTTGGCACTGAACTAACAGTTTGGAAGCACAGAAACTACATTTACAATTGGAATATGTTATGCCAAAACTAAAATGGCTCAATACAACAGCAACCTCTGTGGAAAACAGCTGAGGTGGGAACACCATGAAGGAAGGTGGGATATTTCTGGGAAGGGAATCAAAAAGTGAAGTATCTATTGTGGTAAGAAAGTGAATAATAGAACAACAGAAAGTCTGAGAAGGTCCTCTAAAGAGAGCTGGAATCCCCCTGGGTAAATATCCTCTCTCCCTTGTTGCTGGAGAACTCACCCCTTACTAAAGAACAGCCCCTTGGTGCAGCAGAGAACTGGGAAGATGTGTGAGATGATGGGGAAAAGGGAAAAATGCCTCAGTGCCACAGATCAGAGGGAATGTGGCTCATCAAAACTAAATTAAGGTATTGCTTTTGGGGGTTTAAGGTACTTGGGCATCAGTGACAGGGATTCAGGACAGAGAGCAGACAAACTCCTCAGCCAATGCCAAGACAAGCTGTGGAAGGTTCTTGCTTCAGGAAAGACCTGAGTCTCTGGAATTCTGTTAGGGAAGGAGCTATTAATCCATCAATGCAGCCTGTGCAGGGGACAGAGGGCAGGATTCAGAGAGCCTGGGATTAATAAGCATCAATGAGCTCCCTATTAAAAGAGCAAGTAGGGACTGCATCCAAACAACTGCCTTTCTCAGGGAATGACCAGGCCACATCCAGCTTGGAAATGCAGCTGGAGACAGGCAAGAACAAATCAAATCCAGGTGGCAAACACGACTCTCTGTAGAGAATTCACTCTTTCTTTTCCAGCTGGAAAGTCCTAGAAAATCCCATGTATTTCTGCTGATGCTGACAGCATAGAGGCCTCACAGATGCTGCTTTTCATCAGCACTGGAACCAACTAGTGCAAGAACTATCTCCAACCTAAACAAAACAGAAAATAGTTTAAAGATTACTGCTTGTTTGTTGTTTTTAATTTAGATGTAAGATTTGAAAAATCTCTGCAAAATTTGATGGTTTGCACTTGCAATTTCTGCTTTTTACCCCATTTTTAAGAGCCAGCCAAACTCCTGTTTGGGGTTTCATCAACACCTGTCCTACAGGTGTGACTCAGGTGTCCAGGCAGTCCAGCTTTCCTTAGTTCAGCTCCACTGGATTCCCTCAGGGAAGGGACTTTGATGGCCACGTGGAGATGCTGTTTCTAGGACCCAGCTCCCTGTGGAAAGATGGCTCTGTTTGGGAAAGCAGAGGGAACACGAGGTCCATGCAGATCCTTCTGGGACACTGGCCTTGAATATCTGATATTCCTTACAGGCCTTTGAAGTCCAAATGCTTAAAACAAGGACAAGGAGCTCCATCCTACAGCAAGTTTCTGAAATCTGTGGAAATATTGGCATCAAGGTGCCAAAGGAAATCAAAGGTCCATAACTGTACCATCCAGCAGGAGCTGAGGGAGAGCAGGAAGAGCTGTGGCTGGGGAAGAAATGTTCCAAAGGACCTTGTCTGTGCTGCCAGCTAAACTCATGGAATTATGGAATCACAGACTGGTTTAGGTTGCATGGGAACATAAAGCCCATCCAGTGCCACCCCCTGCCAAGGGCAGGGACACCTCCCACCAGCCCAGGGTGCTCCAAGCCCTGTCCAACCTGGCCTGGGACACTCCCAGGGATGGGCCAGCCACAGCTTCGTATCTTAAATGATATTTAAGGTCCCTTCCAGTCTCAGGCAGGAAGGTCACAGAAGTTCTTCTCTGTAAAATGTTTCCCTGATAAATGTGGTTTACCCCTAAATACACAAGTTCTTGCTGGGCATGTACTCAGATGAGAGATGTTCACAAGGTGGTGGAAGGGATGGAGATTTCCCTGTTGGAATGGAGAGATGGACACACAAGCTCAGCTGAAATGGAAAACTATTCCAGAAGCCCAACAGGTATAAATGCTAAACACACCATTCCTGGAGGCACATCCTGGGGCCAGGAGAGCAGAGAGAGGTGGAATTACTGAGGCTGCCTGGCAAAGAGGGCTTCAGGCAGAAAACAAGAAAAAACAATTAAAAAGGGAAAAGGAAAGAAAGGAGGGAAAGAAAAGAGAAATG
>VWZD01010721.1:46457-61520 GCA_013396695.1 Sakesphorus luctuosus
GGGCCCGGGCGCACGTGGGCAGGCAGGGAAGGGGCAGGCGGGGCTGTGCTGTGCCCTGGCACACGTGGGCAGGCAGGGAAGGGGCAGGACGGGCTGTGCTGTGCCCTGGCACACGTGGGCAGGCGGAACCACATGACGCGGCGGATCCACGTGGCCGTGTCCCCTCCCTGTGTCCCTGCCGGGCCATGGCGGGGACGGTGGCGGCCGCGGCATCGGCCGAGCAGTTCCAGGAGCTGCTGCAGCTCCGGGACAGGTGAGGGCACGGCGGCCGGGCTGTCTGGGGGTATCCCGGGGGTGTCCCAGGGCTGTCCCGGGTGCCAGCCCCCTGTCCCCTCCCGGGGTGCCACCCCCGCGGTGCCCCCGGGCCGGGCCGGGGCTGCCGCTCAATGGAACCCGCGTGGGGAANGCTCCAGAGGGGGCACGGCTGGATGGGCACAGCTGGGGGGATCCAGGGGGGCACAGCTGGATGGGCACAGCTGGAGGGGCTCCGGAGGGGGGGGCACAGCTGGATGGGGAACAGCTGGAGGGGCTCCGGAGGCGGGGCACAGCTGGGGGGAACATCTGGAGAGGCTCCAGAAGCTGCTTCATCACTAACCTGGGTTTATGCTCTAAAAAGAGACTAATCCTCTTTTCATTGAGTCCTGGAATGGTTTGGGTTGGAAGGACCCCAAAGCCCACCCAGTGCCACCCCTGCCATGGGCAGGGACACCTCCCACCAGCCCAGGCCTGGGACACTCCCAGGGATGTTATTCCAGCATCCCATGCACATGTGGTGTTTGGGGAGGGAAGAGTTGCAATAACCACCGCTGTAATTACAGATGAATGGGCTCTTTACTGATTAACTGAGTGATTTAAAGGGTGGTGAAACCCATTTTAGGGACAGCACAGGGAAACCTTGATAAATGCTGATTACAGAAAGAAGGACCCAAAATTCTTTGTAACTTCCTGCATCACTTCCAGTTTCTTTTCTTAATTGTCCTTCAGCTGAATTCTTGTGTACAGACATAGCAGAGGGAACTCACGTGCCAAATGAAAATGGCTTCAGGAACAAATACAATATTTTAAGGTTATTTTCAGCAAAACCCTCCATAATTTTCTCATTCCCTTTGTCCACAGAAGGTGATTCAGTTTTCTCTTTAATGGAATTTGTTTTTTAATACATTTTTTTGACCCAAGATGAGTTGATAGTACTGATAAGGCTCTTGCTCTGCTTCATTGGAAAACGTTTGGTTTAGTTTTTGTTCCTACTAAAAAACCAACCAAAGAGAACAGAAAAAAGCCCCCAAATCACGGAAGTTTTTCTTTTTTTTTTAATGATCTTGATTTTAAACAGTAGTAGAACTATAAAAATACACATTCACTGACTTAAGGTACCTTCTGTATTTAGATTATCACAAGAATTTGACAATTAAAGATGTAAAAAAGTAGTTCAAAACATTCATTTTTTAAGGAAAAACATATAGGAAGTGGTTTTATCTTGAGTGATAAATCCTAAGGCAAAAAAAGTCTGATTTTTTAAGGATAGGCTGAAGGCTATTTTACTGCTAATTTTGGTTTAAATGATCCTTCTGATTTTTCCAAAATAATGAAATTACCACCAATGAGCTGCAACTGCCAGAATTAATAATTACACTTTATTTTCATAGTATTTCTAAGAAAATTAATGTTTCTTGCATCAAGTTATCAGTAAGTTTGTGCTGTAGAATAAATGTAAATCTGAAGGTTTAAAGAGAAAAATTGGGACTTGTCATAACCTTTTTGTTCCCATCCTCTCTTGTAGGTGATAGTGGAGATGTTAGAAATGCCTTGGCTGAATGCAGGGAATATTTGGTTTAAAACCACTTACGTGCTTCATTTTGCTGACTCTTTATTTTTATCCTTTCTTAATATTTTGAATTACTCTGGGTATTTTTCAAGCTTAAAACGCTCAGATACAGAGAAGGCAATTCAGTTACAAAACTGGGATTGTCATCACTCTGGCTGTTTTTTAAGGTTAAATTAAAGTGCTCAGAGGGCAGTTCAGTTGCAAAATTGGAAATATTCTGTTAATGAATTACAAAAAAACAAACCAGCAAAATACAACCCCCAAACTCTTGGTGTAGATTAAATTACGTTAAATTGAAATGAATGTTAAAAATGAGTGTATTACAGCTGGATGTTGGGAGGGAAGGAGAATTGGGAAGGAAGGAGAAGCTCTGGTGGGATGAGGATTAAATAATCCTGTGTTTATTTGTCCTCTGCCATTCCTGTGCCCTGCTGTGGACACTGAATTAAACTGAGAGCTTGGGAAATGCAGGGTAAGAATCTGCATTCCTGGTGCAGAATGGAGAAGTCAATGGCAAGGAGGAGCTTGGAGTCAGTAATTGGTGCTTTGGCCTGATGTGTGGCCATGAGGCCACTGCTGTGCCCTGGTGTCCCTCCTGCCACCCCTGGCTTTGCCAGGACAAGCATCTTGTCCTACACATCTGCAAGTTTCTGCTGCTTTTCTCATTTTAAATGTTCCCTCATTGTCTCGGGGCATTCTCAGACAGTGCCCAACCTGCCTCATTATCTCACCCTCATTACTCTCTGTTGGTTGGTGTGATGGGAGCAGCTCGTCCCTGCTGGCTCCAAAATCTTAATTAAACGTGGCTGGATGAGCTGCCAGCTGTGGGAATGCTGAGGAGGTCCTGGGCTGGAACCTTCCTCTTCCCTGCTCTGTTTTGTTGGAATTCAAGAGAGAGAATTTTGGGATGTCATGTACAAGAGTCTTGGAGAGTCGGTCCTGGAGAGAACCCTGGAGAAGGTTGTCCTGGTGAGAACCCTGGAAAAGGTAGTCCTGGGCCTTTCCTGAGCTCAGGTGTGCAAGGTTGGAACTTGCACAACAGCAGAGCTGCCTTGTCACTCCAGAGCTTCATTGGCTTTTCTAGCAGGACCACACTCCGAGGGCATGGGGGGCAAAAAGAAAGGTTTTCCTATTGGTTTTCTACCAAAATCTTCCAGAATTGTTTTGGGAAATCAAGTCTATGAATTTTAAAGCATTCAGGGTGTGTGGTTACAGCAGGTCACTGGTCCAGCTGGGATGTTGTGCTGCCCATATAGCTGTTAAAATTTATGATGAACATCCATTATTTACTAACAAAAAACTCCAAATGGCTCCTGTGGAATTGTTGACTTGATTTCTTTATCCTTCTAAATAAAATAGTAGGAGTGCATAGTATCTTTTCTTCTTTATTCCCATTATCCAGTGGGTTTGACCTCAGCAAACCTAGAAAAGGGAATTTAAAATTCCAATGTCTTGTTGTTGTTGTCATCCAAGTATGTTGAAGTCCATGGGAATTCCCTCCTGGTACCCAGAGTGGTGGGATTTCTGCTCACACCCCTGACTTCCCAGCTTTAAATGCTGTGTGGAATCAATCCCAAACACTCCAGGAAACCTGACTGAGGATGGAATAAGAAGTGGAAGTGAATAAAAGAGAAAAACAACATTACAGTGTGGAATTTGTGTTGAGGCTGGTTGGGGCTTGGAGTGTTTCCTGGAAAGGGTTGAAGTTCTCTGGGCAAGTCCTAGAAAACATTCCTGGTTTCACTTGCTGGATTTACTTTTTCCTTAGGAAGATGGTGTGGCTGTGGGTGGGTTTTTTTGTGGAGTCCCCTCCCTGGAGGTACCCAAGGCAGGACTGGCTGTGGCACACAACGTGGGACAAGGTGGGCATTGGGCACAGGGTGGGCTCAAGGATTTGGGAGCTCTTTCCTAACCCAAATGACTGTGTGATTCTGTTTGTTTTGCTTGAATGTTCCCTTGGGAATGCAGTGGTGTTGTGTGTCCCCAGGTCCCTGGTGGTGGTGCATTTCTGGGCACCATGGGCCCCTCAGTGTGCGCAGATGAACGAGGTCATGGCCGCGCTGGCCAAGGAGCACACGCAGGTCACCTTCGTGCAGGTGAGTCAGGAGAGCAGCTCTGCCAAAGGAGAGCCATTCTTATAAACTCAGGTACTACCAGACATGGGTGGGCTTGGTTTCCAGGTGCCATTATGGCTTCACATTTCAAGGTGTGGGTTGAACACATTTTTCACTGTTTAAATCTGTTACCCCAGAGGTGCTGCCACCAGTGATGGGCTTGGTCATGTCAGACATGGAACCCTGGAGTGGCTTGGTCATGTCAGACATGGAACCCTGGAATGGCTTGGTNGTTAGTAATTGAACCCTGTAGTGGCTTGGTCATGGCAGACATGGAACCCTGGAATTGCTTGGTCATGTCAGACATGGAACCCTGGAGTGGCTTGGTCATGTCAGACATGGAACCCTGGAATGGTGGTCATGTCAGACAGGGAACCCTGGAGTGGCCTGGTCATGTCAGACATGGAACCCTGGAGTGGCTTGGTCATGTCAGACATGGAACCCTGGAATGGCTTGGGGGGGAAGGACCTTAAAAACCATCCAGTGCCACCCCCCTGCCATGGGCAGGGACACCTTCCACTAGACCAGGTTGCTCCCCCAACCCTGGGGATGTTAAAGGGACCTCAGAATTCCCAGAGTTTTTCTGTGGGACTGCAGATGAACCTTCAGGAAGGTGAATTGAGGCTGTGCAACGTTGTCACTCTCAGGTGACAGTCCTTCAGGTTCTCAGTGGGGGGGTTTAATGATTCCCTCTCAGCTGGGGTTTGTAAAACAGGAAAGAACTATTGGAATGGTACTTTATGACTTGGATCTTTAAAAGTCCACTTGTCAACAGCTTGCTAATTCAAGATGCTTAAATTTATCTGGAGTTTAGTAACTTTTAGTCTGCCCAACACAGTTTGAAAACTCTCAGTTGCCTTTTTAATATTCATATATTATTTATTTATGACCTTTATTATTCAGCTGCAATTTATTTTTTTATTAACAACGTTCCAAAGTGGTCCAGGGTTGTAAAACTAAGATAATGGCACATCCTTCCCCCTACTTCCCTCCTCTAGGTATTACTTGCTTAGAGGAAATAAGCCACTGAAATTCTTGGGTGAATTTTCTTGATATATGTTTTGGGGGGAGAAGCTCCTCATAAGGAATGGATTGGATTTTGGAGGTTCTTTGTGGAATTTTGCATTCCAGAGTAGCCAAACCTGCCTTTAGTTGTGAAAACGCTGGTAAGTCCTCAGATGTTTGAAATTAAAGCGTGTGTAGATCCCAAAACACTTAAAAACAACATGTTGGAAAGTTGAGCCAGTAAGAGCAAGTTACTGAAATATGAAATTAAATCTGTTCTGAGTGGAATTATCTCTAAAATTTTATTTTTATTTATTATATATAGATATTAATAAGTACATACAATAAATAAAATAAGTATCCAAGTAGGAAGTTTTACTGGGAGAGAAAATGAATATAAAAGGTAGAATCCATCATATGCCGCTGGGAAGAGGATAAATAATTGGAATTGTCTGTTCTCTTTCAATTCTATATAAGCTTTCAATTCAATTTCAATTGAACATAAGCTTTCAATTTATAGCTTTAGTTTCTCCATTGGAGGATGGATTTACAGAAGGAGATGTGGGGCTGGGAAATTCAGTTTTCGTATTCCTGGTTTGCTTCTGTAATTTGTGGATTCATTAAGAGCCTGTAGAGCTGGAGCAGCTCAGAATGTGAGTTAATTAAGATGTATTTTCGTAGCAAATTGCTGCATTATGTAATTTCAGTTTGTACATCGAATGGTGCACTAAATAAGAAGCACCAAGCTCAAGTTTGCCACTGAGCAGCCTTGCAGGAGTTAAAAATGAAGTTTAGTAGGGACAGAACCCCTCCTTTTTGCTGGCCCTTTTGCAGGGGGCTGCAAATGTCAGTGGTGATGCAGGAGGATCGATAGGGCAGTGCCAGGATTGCTGCGGGCACAGCGCCCTCCCCGGGGGGACAGGGCTGGGGGCAGCGA
Organism: Sakesphorus luctuosus; assembly: GCA_013396695.1. Classification (NCBI taxonomy): domain Eukaryota; kingdom Metazoa; phylum Chordata; class Aves; order Passeriformes; family Thamnophilidae; genus Sakesphorus; species Sakesphorus luctuosus. The sequence goes on from VWZD01010721.1 coordinate 52,339, forward strand.
TTTATGCATTGCAATATAGTGGGAGCTGCACTGCACTGAACATTTACAGGGTCATGAGGGCACCAAAAATGTTCTTCGCAGCCTCCAGGCGCCTCTTGGAATGTGCAACCAAATAAAACCCTCTGAACCTGCCTGGGCACCGCCAGCCCAGGGGGGCACACACAGCCCAGGCAGCCTCATCTAAATGCAAATGCCTCCCCAAGTTCAGCAGCAGCCCCTGGGCAAGGGGAGGCAATGCCCAGCAGAACATTGCAGGCAGCACTGCCACCCACGGTGGAACTTTAAAGAAGATTAGGAAAATAATCTGGGTTTTTTTCATTGGTTTTCAGTTGGAAGCTGAAGCTGTACCTGAAGTGTCAGAGAAATATGAAATTAGTTCTGTTCCGACGTTCTTATTCTTTAAGGTAAGAGAAAATCTATTTAAGAGCAAATGGATTCTAGAGAAAATGCATTCCTTGTGGACTCTTAATATGTATACTTTTGTGCTACTGCTCCTACAACCTTAAGAACTTTCTCAGTGAGGAAACACTTCTATATCTGATTGAGGTCTATCCAGTGGAACCTAAACAAGTAGCTAGAAATGGTTTTTGCACTTGATACGTAATATTTCAGAGCTTCCTTAACTGCTTTGGGATTCATGCATAGTTTTATGTATGTTAAACTTTTACACATTCATCTTATGTATGTATGTATGTATTTATCTGTGTATCTATGTATCTGTGTATCTATGTATCTATGTATGTATTTATCTGTGTATCTGTGTATCTATGTATCTGTGTATCTATGTATCTGTGTATCTATGTATCTGTGTATCTATCTATCTATCTATCTATCTATCTATCCGTCTATCTGTCTATCTATCTGTCTGTCTATCTATGTGTTTGTTTCTTTAGTTAGTTTTTTTATTTTTTAGTTTTTTAGTTGTTGTAACTTGTATTGGGTCAAAAAATGTACAGTAGTATCTTCTTGTCTTGTTGTAGTTTTACAACATGGCAAAGCCCCATGTAAATCAAGTAATAATGGGAATAACAAGTCTGTTTAGGTTGCATTTGCCTGTGAGAATAAAACTCAAAGTATTTTCTCTAATAATATGTTTCTGGTAGCAACTTTGCTGCCATTGAGACCAGCCTAGGGTGCAAGGCTGGAGCTCCAGCCCCTCCAAGCCATGGAGATCCCCATCTGGTGGGTGTGCATTTCTTCTGGAGCTGCACAAACTGTGGGCTGAACGCTGTGCTTTGGTTCCTGCAGAACTCCCAGAAGGTGGACAGGCTGGATGGTGCCCACGCCCCCGAGCTGAGCAGGAAGGTGCAGCGCCACGTGTCCGGCACGGCCGTGCCCGCCATGCCCGGCGCTGGCACCAAGGAGGACCTCAATGTGCGGCTGCAGAAGCTCATCAACGCTGCCCCCTGCATGCTCTTCATGAAGGGCTCTCCCAAGGAGCCCCGCTGTGGTGAGCAGTCCTGCAGCTGGAGTTTGGCTCCAGTTTGGTGGCATTGGCCGGATTGGTGCCATCTGGGGCGAGACACCCTGCGACAGTTGAGGGGCACCCAGGTCCTGGGAACTGACCCGTTACCTGGGGGCGATGTGCTCCCCCTTTGTTCTCTGCCATGTGGCCCCCGAGATGCCCCAGGAGAGACACGCATTAGAAACATAGAATCATGGAATCAATTGGGTTGGAAAAGACCTCCAAGATCATCAAGTCCAACCCTTGGGCCAACTCCACTCCCTTTACCAGATCATGGCATTCAGTGCCACGGCCAAGCTCAGCTGAAAAACCTCCAGGGATGGGGAATCCACCCCCTCTCTGGGCAGCCCATTCCAATCCCTCAGCACTCTCTCTGCAAAGAAGTTTTTTCTGCTCTCCGACTTCAATTTCCCCTGGCAGAGCTTGAGCCCCCCGTGCCCCCTTGTCCTATTGCTGAGTGCCTGGGAGAAGAGACCAACCCCCACCTGGCCACAACTTCCCTTCAGGCTGACCAGAGGAGAGGGACCAGAGAGAGCTTTCTGTACATGGGTAGAGGTATATGAAGGTTTTGGTGGGATTCTATCTGCTACCAGTAAGAACCCAGGGATAACAGCCAATAGGGAAGGCTAAAATAAGGGCCAATCAGGGAACTTACACAAACTTTTTCAAGGACAAACTCAGGCAGTCCTGGCTGGTGAGATAATGGTTTTCTCAGGGGATTTTGGGAAGAAGACAGTAATGGTAGATTCCCCATCCCTGGAGGTTTTTATCTGAGCTTGGCCGTGGCACTGAGTGCCATGATCTGGTAAAGGGACTGGAGTTAGACCAAGGGTTGGACTTGATGATCTCAGAGGGCTTTTCCAACCCAATCCATTCTATGATTCTGTGATTCAGAGAAAAAAGAACAAGGAATCCATATTTACACAACAGTAAAAGCTTCTGGTTTTAAGGCATTTGGGCTTTCTTCTTCATCTTCTTCATGAGCCCATTTCTTACAAGATTTTTTCCATTTCTGATACTGCAGATCCTCTGCCACAACATCCCAGTAGTGTCGTGTTCACCTGGCACTGGAGGTGTTTGCCTGTGGTTCAGGTGCAGCTGGAGAGTTGTTATTCCCTCCATTCAGTGTGGAAATGGAGTGGCAGATTAGGAGCTTTCTAAAGCATGTGGGATGGGCAGTGTTATCCTGGAACTGGGACACTCTCCAGGTGTTTATTCATGGCAAGGAAGGGGCTTGGAGCACCCTGGGCTATGGAAGGTATCCCTGCCTATGGCAGGGGGTGGCACTGGGTGGGCTTTAAGGTCTCCTCCCACCCAAACCATTCCTTGACTCCGTGTGTTCCTGCCTCAGTGGAAATGTTTTTTCTTAACCCTCATTCTCTTGACTCTTGCTCACAGTTTAGTTCCTGTTCTCAGCTAACTTAGTGTTGATCTCCATGAGAAGCTCCTGAACAAGTGTCAGAGGAAGGTGCTGGTCTGGCATAGCTGTTGAAATGGAGAAGTTGAGTCCAGAGAGTGAGCAGGAGTATTCTCATGAATTTCTGGTGGGTTTGGGTCAGGAGCAATGTTTGGCAAATCAGAGAGCTCGGAGGAGGGGCCACAGTGCTGGAGCTGCTAGATGGGCCTATAGGGGTTGAATTTGGGATTGAATTTGGGGTTGAATCAAGTGCTTTGGACTGCCAATAGTGTGTATCTTCCTGTGGAACAGCTGATGAGGTTCCATCCATTTCTGTACAGATAATTCTACATTTATATCATGCAACAAGGTGGTTTTAGGTGTGTAGAAGTTCCATATCATGGACCTTATCCAGCAGGAATTTGGGGATTTTATTGTAGTTTTTGGCATTTTTAGCTTGGAAGAACCAGCTGAGATTGGAGTATGGTTTGTCCCTCTGGCTGTGTGTTTGCCAACACCTGGGTGTGGTTGCTGCAGATGTTGTATTATTTTAGTGGCTTTATTTGGTAGTCTTGGTATTCATTTGGTAGTATTGGTGTTTGCTTGGTGGCATTGGTATTTATTTGGTGGTATTGGTATTTATTTGGTGCATTGGTGTTTAATTGGTGGTATGGGTATTTATTTAGTGGTATTGGTGTTTATTTGGTGGTATTGGTGTTTATTTGGTGGTATTGATATTTATTTGGTGGTATTGGCATTTATTTGGTAGTATTGGTATTTATTTGGTGGCATTGGTGTTTATTTGGTGCATTGGTGTTTAATTGGTGGTATTGGCATTTATTTGGTAGTATTGGTGTTTATTTGTTGGCATTGGTATTTATTTGGCAGTATTTGTTTCTCTGCTTCATCAGTAACTTATTCAGAGTGTTTTTCTTGCTATGGAATCAGTGATCACCCAGATAACACTTAAACCATTTTGTCAGCAGTTTAATTACTGCTTGTCAGGCATTTCTTCAGAAATTCAGCCTGAATTCCCTTTTGTTATGGAAGTGGAGCTGTTTGGGCACTCCATCCCTGAGCACAAACTTCCAGATGAACCCCAACCAATCCACCTTTCTGGTTTGCATGGGATTGCCTATAGCTAAAATAAAGCTGGTTTTCCCCCTCCCAGTTCCTTACAGTAGAAAGGAGTTAATATATTGGAATAACCACCAGCAATCAGCCTTTAGCTGTTTATTAATGAACTCCCAGATGTAGGAGAAATTCCAGGATCTGTTTGACTTCAGGCTGTGCATGAACTCAACACTTCAGTGGTGCAAAGCAAAGCAACTTGGATGCCACAAGTATAAAAGCTGCTGCTTCGTGTCTCAATAAATTACACATGAAAACTGCAGTAAAGATCCACATTTCTAAAGCTAAGGGCGGAAATCAAAGGTTATTCTGCTCTGCCACTTCCATTCCTTTCCCCATTTAACCCTTGGGCTTTTTATTCCTTTATTAAAGCCTTTAAGGATTGTCTCTCCCTTTTTTTTTTATTGAATATTTGTATAGAGGTTTTCATTTGTCTGCACAGCATTTGTTGGAATTCTTTGAGGGAATTGGTAGGATTGCAAAGGTGTTTGAATGCAAACCAGAACGAGCTGGCAAAGATATAAAACCTTATTATCACATTGATTTATGGGCAAATTCTCAGGGATCCTTTTGGCAAACGGTGGGATTGGGTTGTCTGGGAGGTGTAAAGAGATGATTGTAAACTCCATAATAATAAAATTTTCATACCCACAACTTTTTACAAACAATGTGATGATTTTCTTGGGCAAAAGGTGCTTAGTTACAAAAGGGAGAAATGTCTCACGTTGGCCACTGTTAAAGTTACAAAATCTGGTTGTAAAATCATAATATTCAGTGCTTAATATCCTGCTGAGAGCGTTGTCAGGGCAGGACATAAGAAAATCTGTCATAAAGGGAAACAAAACATGATATTAAAGTGTCACAAGGGGAATAAAATAATATTAAATACTCATGAGAACATAACGTAGAAAGGAATTTGCCTTTTACCATAAAATAGGAAAGGATGCTCTTACAGCAAAACAGTAGAAAACATAAAAGTCAGGTTTTAAGTTAAACTAGTGAGAAGTAATAAATAATTTAACAGTAATAAATGTGGGGTTTTCCCATTTGTAATATTTGAGGCTATTGAGAGAGCAAAGCATAACAACTAGAGCGGTTTTGAATTTCCTGCCTAGAAAAATCTGACTTTTTAAGTGCACAAGGCTTAGCAGAGACATGGGAACTCTGTTTCAAATCCTGTTTAATTCCTGTTCTGCCTCTGCAGGTTTCAGCAAGCAGATGGTGGAGATCCTGAACAAACACGGCGTCTCCTTCAGCAGCTTCGACATCTTCTCTGATGAGGAAGTTCGGCAGGGGCTGAAAACCTTCTCCAACTGGCCCACCTACCCCCAGCTCTACGTGGCTGGGGAGCTCATCGGGGGGCTGGACATCATCAAGGTCACCATCTGGGGGGTTCTGGGGGTTTGGGGCTGTCACAGCATGTTTTTCTCGCTTTTAACACGTGATTTCCCTGCCCAATCTCCCCAGGAACTGGAGGCATCTGGAGAGCTGGACACCATCTGTCCCAAGGCCCAGAAGTTGGAGGACAGGTGGGTTGGATTTCGTGATTATTTTCAGGATGTCTATTTTTGAGGTTTCCTTGGAGTTTGTTCCATAGGGAAGAGCCTCATCTAGATCCCTGTTCTCTGATTTTATCAAAAATGCATCAAGGATTTATTCACTTCCAGAACTCCTGCAGTTGTTTCAAATCTGCTTTTTATCCAGCAATCCCTGGAAGTGTCCCAGGCCAGGTTGGATGGGGCTTGGAGCAGCCTGGGCTGGTGGAAGGTGTCCCTGCCCATGGATGGAACCACCTTCATATAGAGTCATACTGACCCAACAGTCTTTAGTTGTATCTGTGGTTTAATTTTCACCTGTAGCAGGAATACAGAGATTCCTTCTTGTCTCTCTTTTAAGAATTTATTCTCTAAAGATAACTGGGAAAAGCAGCTTTTAAACATGAGTGGCTTTTATCAGTTTGGTTTGTCACACAGCTCTGATGTCACTGGAGAGAATCCCTGCATTGTCTCCTCCTTTTCCTTGATTCCTGGTGTCCTTCAGTTCCTGCTTTCCTTCTCCTTGGGAATGTGACCCTGAGCTGCAGCAGTGGGAATTCTGCTGGTTCCTGATGTGGCTGGAAAATCTGGGAGCCACTTTGTCCTCCTGTAACCCCCCCAGCTGAAGAATCCAGGAGCCAGCTCTGGACACCTGATGTCTGGATATCAGGCACATGTTGGGCTTGGTTGTGGCTTTTTTCACTTTTTCCCCCAATTTTTATGGGCATTGTGCCATCAAGACATGCCAGGGAGATGTTTCTCCAGAAAGGTGGACTGTACCTGGAAGGCCAAGGTGTCAGCCCAGATTCCTGGTTTGATGGGGCTCTGGATGTGACTCCTCCTGGTTCTGTTGCCTCCTCAGTGCAGTGGAGGAATCATTTAATACACTCCATTTGGTGTGATGGTAATTAGCTCTTCTGCAGCTGTGGGTTTATTAATTCCTTTCAAATTTAGTCCCTTTTTTCTTACCACACTTCTAAAGGCTTTCACAAAAGCCACAAAATGCAGCCACTGCCTTTTACAGTTTGAATTTTGGGCCAGAGATAAAGGGCAGATTGTCTCAGTGTGGCTTTAAACTCTTATTTTGGGAAGTTTTTTGGCTCCTTTCTGTGTGTTCAGCCCTTTCTGTGCACTGGAAGGAGTTTCTCATTAAAGGAGACCTTTTTAACATGCCAGCTCTTGACATGAGGTTGCAATCTTGCATCAGCAGCAACTTAATTGAATTTATCCCTAAGCTTTTGCTGTGCTGAATCTTTTTGGGGATATAGAATCACAGAGTCACAGAATGGATTGGGTTGGAAAAGACCTCCGAGGTCATCAAGTCCAACCCTTGGGTCAACTCCACTCCCTTTACCACATCATGGCACTCAGTGCCACGGCCAAGCTCAGCTGAAAAACCTCCAGGGATGGGGAATCCACCCCCTCTCTGGGCAGCCCATTCCAATGCCTGAGCACTCTCTCTGCAAAGAAGTTTTTTTTCTGCTCTCCAACTTCAATTTCCCCTGGCAGAGCTTGAGCCCCCCGTGCCCCCTTGTCCTATTGCTGAGTGCCTGGGAGAAGAGACCAACCCCCACCTGGCCACAACTTCCCTTCAGGCACTTCCAGACAGTGCTGAGGTCACCTCTGAGCCTCCTCTTCTCCAGCACAAACACCCCCAGCTCCCTCAGCCTCTCCCCACAGCACTTGTGCTCCACTCCCTTCTCCAGCCTCCTTGCTCTTCTCTGTTGCTCTGCTCATATCAGGCCATGGGGAATGTCCTCTGCTTCCCTCAAGGGGTCCCTCCAACCCAAACCACTCTGGAATTCTCCATTCTATCTCATCTTTCCACTTGTGCATTTTGTTTTCCTCTCAAATACCTAACTTTGGGCTAATAACCAAGCTGTTTTATGGGGTTTTTTCCTGCTTTTTCTAGGCTTAAATCCTTGATAAACAAAGCTCCTGTGATGCTCTTTATGAAGGGGAACAAACAGGTGAGTCTTGCAGAATATATTACATTTTTTTAAAACAGTGACAATTACCTTGTTTTTCTTTAATTCAAATTATTGGTGCTGGAAACTCAGTTATTTGTCTTTTTATTTGGTGCTTCCATAAGCCGTAGAGCAGTCCCTGCTTTTTATTATTGCTGAATATAAATTCAATGTCTGAAACGTAGATATTAATTATTAATGAATTTTAGTTGTGAATTGCCGTACTTAGAATTGTTTATTAGTTGTAGTTTATTGCAATGGCAAGTAAAGAGCAGTGATGTCTCAAAATAAACCACATTTATTCTATAAATCCACATAAGGCAGGACATGGAGGATGAGGAAGGGATTAAGCAGAATCAGCCAGCAATAAATTGGGAATTTTGTGGATTAAATACAAGAGATCTGCAGTTTAATGCATGGTTTGTATTTTAGATGGCAAAGTGTGGCTTCAGCAAGCAAATCCTGGAAATTATGAACAACACTGGGTAAGTCACTGCATTTTACAAGCCAGTTCTGGTTTAAAAACTGCATTTTATAAATGAAGAGGGTGGAAAATATGGGTGGAAACGTTTTTTAAGAATTGTCAGGTTTTTTCCCAGAATTGTGAGAATATTTTTTTAGAATTTTGAGGGTTTTTTGTGATGGTTTTTTGATGTTTTTTTTTCACAGAATTGTGAGAGTATTTTTTTAGAATTTTGAGGGTATTTTTGATGGTTTTTTGAGGCTTTTCTCTAAATTTTTAAGGTGTTTTTGAAAATACTGAGGGATTTCTTAAATTTTGAGGGTAGTGTTAGTATTGTTGAGGGGTTTTTTGAGAATTTTGAGGGCGTTTTGAAACTTTTGAAGGTGCTTTGAAAATTTCTGGAGTTTGAGAATTTTTCAGGGTTTTTTTGAGAAATCGTGAGGAGGTTTTGATATTTTTAAGTTGTGGTTTATAGAATTTTGGGAGATTTTTTCAAATTTTTCAGGTATTTTTGAGAATTGTGAGGGCTTTTTAGTATTTTGAAGGTTTTGAGAATTTTGAGTGTTTTTTCCAAAATTCTGAGGCATTTTTGAGAATTCTGAGGGCTTTTTGGTATTTTTAAGTTCAAGTTTTTATAATTTTGAGAGCTTTTTCCAAAATATTGAGGGTATTTTTGAGAATTGTGAGGGCTTTTTAGTATTTTGAAGGTTTTGAGAATTTTGAGTGTTTTTTCCAAAATTCTGAGGCATTTTTGAGAATTCTGAGGGCTTTTTGGTATTTTTAAGTTCAAGTTTTTATAATTTTGAGAGCTTTTTCCAAAATATTGAGGGTATTTTTGAGAATTGTGAGGGCTTTTTAGTATTTTGAAGGTTTTGAGAATTTTGAGAGTTTTTTCCAAATGTTGAGGGTATTTTTGAAAATATCAAGGGTTTTTTTTTGAGAATTGAGAGAGGGTTTTTTTGAGAATTTTGAAGTTTTTTTTGAGAATTTTGCAGGTTTTTTGAGAATTTTGAAGGGTTTTTGAGAGTTTATGTTGGTTTGAGCTTTTCCCAGTGAATAATTAAGTTCTTTCCTTTTTTCCAGCGTCGATTACGAGACCTTTGACATCCTGGAGGACGAAGAGGTACTGAAGCTCCCCCATCCCTGAGGACTTCCCTGGAGCTCCTGAGCACAAGGGGAATGTCCAGCCAGTCACCAGTGGTGTCCCCCAGGGATCAGTGTTGGG
>VWZD01010721.1:77469-123687 GCA_013396695.1 Sakesphorus luctuosus
GAGCAGGAGGAGGCTCAGGGCTCTCTGGAGCTCACGGGAGGAGCTCTGGAGCAGGGGCTGGGGGAGCAGGAGGAGGCTCAGGGCTCTCTGGAGCTCACGGGAGGAGCTCTGGAGCAGGGGCTGGAAGGAGCTTTCCTGCAGAGCACACACTGAATTGCTAATGGAGGTTCTTCTGAAGTCTCTCTGAAGGGGAGGCTGATCAGAAGTGCCGACAGTCTGGTTGATCCTTCACACAGCACTGCTGCTCTTTTTCTTCTTAAAACTACCCCTGATCAGCCCCTTCTTGCTGGTTCTCTCCCACATGGCCTTCACTCTTCTCTCACCTCTTCTTTTACCTTTCTGACTTATTTTTCATTGCTTTTCGTATTGTTATTTTTCATTTACTTTTTCTGTTGGGGGAGGGGGTGTTGGTGCTTTGTTGTTCCTTTGTGATTTTATCTTATTTTGGTTTTATTTTTATTTAATTTTAATTTTATTTTATTCTATTTTATTTTATGTTATATTTTTCTTGATACTTGCTAACCAGAAATTAGAACATCAAAGGAGAAAGGGAATATCAAACCAAGAAAAGAAAACCTTACCATTGCCTGATTTTCTCCCCCACTTTCCATGTTTTTAAGATTCTTCCAGGAACTGAGTTTTGCCCCCAAGCCGGAGCAGCTGCTTGTGCTGCATCCCTTGTACATCCTGGTACCCAAGCTGTGCTGTGCTTGGCAGTGGTTGCCCTCAGTAAAGGGCTTTGCAAGTCATTTCCTGCTTTGGCAAAAGGACCTAATACTCAATTTCCTGCTTTGTTAAAGTTCACAGTAATTCTGGGAAATACAGTGATGATAATGATGATGATGGTGATGATGATGATGATGAGCAGCAGCAGCAGCTCTGGCCATGTTGCTAAGCACCCATCAAACATCCTCCGTGCTCCATTTCTTTACCAGAGTGCTGATTATTGAGTTGCCTGAACAAAACTTGCCTCCTTTAGCACTGTGGTGTCCCAGGAATGCTCTGATGTACATTAAAAAAGGATTTTAAGAAGCTGGGAAGATGAAAAATGAGTCATTTCCTATCAATTATTTAGCTCTCCAAGGGCCTGGAGATGTTGCAGAGGCAGATGCTGAGGAGCCTGGATGGTACCAGAGCCCCCCCAGATCCCTCTGTGCTGGTGTTATTGGAGGGGAATAATTCCTGAGCACAGAATAAATCAAACTTCTCCTGTGTCACATTCCATAGCGGGGGAGGCCAGGAAGTAATAAAGGGAAAGGCACCTGTTTCATTTCAGAATAAAGCTCATTATGTTTGATTCATGGGGCTGAGGGGAGTGGCAGGAACGTGCACCAAACAGCTCTGCTGCTGCTGCTGCAGGAGAGCAGGGGGAGCTGGGGCTCTCACCTTAGACACTCCTACCTGGGGCTGGCACTGGTGCTCAGAGGGACTGGGAGTGTCCCAGGCCAGGCTGGACAGGGCTTGGAGCAGCCTGGGCTGGTGGGAGGTGTCCCTGCCCATGGCAGGGGTGGCACTGGGTGGGCTTTGAGGTCCTTCCAACCCAACTCAGTCTGGGATTCCGTGACTCCGTGCACCAGGAGGACAGGCAGTGAGTCCCAGGAAGAACATCTCTGCTTTCAGTGACAGGGCTCAAAAAGATGGAAGGCAACTGATAATTTCTTGTTGCAAGGAAATTCCTTAAATGTACTTAAGATAAAAATGTTTTGCCATTCTGAATTTAAAACAAAATGTTTATAAACTCTTTAACTGGTTAAAAATAATAAAAAAAGGAATCACAGAATGGTTTAGCTTGGGAAAGACCTCTAAAATCAGACTTTTTGGCTTTCTTCCCTCTCCCTTGCTCTTTTCCCATTATTTCTTAGCAAAGAACTGTTGACCTGTGGGTTCACCTGTGGGTTCACCTGTGGGCCAGAAGAAATTCGTTTGGATCAAAATCAGATTTCATGGGTTTGGCCATTAAATATTTCTATTTTCAACTATGCATTAGGAGCAACATGTGGGAAAATGGCCCCAGGGGGTCCCCCCAGGCAGGACTCCCACCCCTGGGGGTCCTTGTCAGCCCCAGGGTGACTCTGCAGGCGTTGTGGCTCTGGATGAGCCCAGGTGATAGCTCTGCAGATGAGGGGTCAGCTCCCTTGTGCCTGCAACTCTTCCTGTTCATCCCCAGTGCAGATACTGAGACACAAAACCAAACACTTGGTTTATGTTCCTTGATGTCTCTTTTGGCCCGTGCTGCTCCCTTGGCTCATTTGTGAGCATTTTCCCATTAGCAGAGCCCTTCTCAGCAGTTTCTCTTTGCACAGGGTGCTAATTTTTATGTGCTAAATGTTTCCATTGTGAGGCCTTTTTAGTCCTTTTTATTCATTAAATTTACTGTGTCCAATTAAACGCCGAGGCTGAGCTGCAATTCCTGTCCCACCAGTTGGGTTCAGCAGGAAATGCATTTCCTGCCATGGATCTGGAGCTGCAGAAACGTTGGCACAAGTTCTGATTTGCATATTAACCATATTGAGGTGGAATGGGAGATGCAGAAAATGCTTTGCCATCAGGGGCAAGTTCTGGTGGCTTCCCCACTGCTGACCAATGCCTGGAAAGCCATGGAGGTGGGCAGGGGTGGGATGGCACCCAGGGATGGCACCCAGAGCCTTGGGATGCAGTTGGATATGATCAAAATAAATAATGATTGGGTGGTTTTAATGGTAAGGTGGATAAAAGCTGTTCTTCTCTGCAGGAAGTGCTTTGGGGAAGTTTCTGCTGTGAAATCCAGGAACTGGCTGGACTGGGGGACCTGCAGTGATCCCTTCCCAGTCCTGCTGTGGGGGCAGTTCTGAAACCCAGAAACCAGTGGGAGAAAATTCCCATTGCCCAAATTATCCACTCGGGTTGGACAGGGCTTGGAGCAGCCTGGGCTGGTGGGAGGTGTCCCTGCCCATGGCAGGGGTGGCACTGGGGGGGCTTTAAGGGCCCTTCCAGCCCAAACTGCTCTGGGATTCTGTGAAAATCCCAAAATGTCAAATTCCAAGGGTTCCTGGTTTGCCTGTTCCCCCTGGGATTGCAGCTGAGGTGATGTTAGAAGAGCTTCTTCACAGCCCTTTGTTCCAAAGGGACAGGAGGCAAAAAATGGGATTTTTGCCAAAGACTGAAGAGAAAGCAGAACTGGAGGAGGGAACTGGGGAGGGGCTTGTCTGGGGCTGCCCCTCCCAGAGCTGTTTTATCTTCAGGATGGGGAGGGAAGTGCTTGTCATGGAGGTTTTCTTTGGGATCCTTTGGACAAACTCCTCCGTGTCTCTTAGAGGTTCCCGCAGGGAGGTGTCCATCCCATCCCACCACTCCTGGACCTGTGTGGCTCCAACACTCCTGCAACTGCTCAAGTGTCTGAGATGTCCCACATTTTGCTTTTGCAGAGGAGCTCAGAGCTTTCCTCCTTCTTTCAGCCTGGGTGCTGGGAAGGAGGGAGAAATAAGGGCTGAACTTGCTGTCAACTCCTTTAAAAGCCTTTTATTGTAGCTAAAATGTGTGATAATGGTCCCCAGAACTATCATTACAGTTAATTAAAGGCCTGTTTCCTTTTATAATGTGAGGGGTTTATTTTCTGGAGTTGATAACATGGCAATAAAACCTTGCTTTAGGCAAAATCTTGCTAGTCAAGGTCACAATTTAGAAGTAATTTGAAAATTGAAGGGAAAACCAGAAACCAGCATATGGTTCCTGTTGTTTCTGAGTTGTGGAAGTACAGAGGGAATGATTTAGATTTGAAAAAGAGAAAAAGCAAAAAAAAGAAAATGATGAACATCAGAGCCTGATGAAATGTTCAGTGGTGATCATGGGAGGAGGGGTGGAGGGCAGGGAATTTGGGAGCTGTGCTCTGGGAAATGAATACCTGTCACATCTTGGCTTACTTTGGGTTGCAAAGGCAGAGCCTGGTTGCAGGGACAGGACAAAGTTGGGATGTGGGCACAGCAATGTCAGGATTTTGCCACCTTTGAGAAGACCTGGAGATCTGGAGCATGGCTGAGATGTTCTGTACTCACTTTTTCTGCTGCTGGTGTGGGGTATCAATGCCCCTCACCCCAAACCCACAAGCACTTGAGGAAAGTGGGCAGGCCCTGGCACAGGTGCCCAGAACAGCTGTGGCTGCCCCAGCCCTGGGAGCGTCCCAGGCCAGGTTGGACAGGGCTTGGAGCAGCCTGGGCTGGTGGGAGGTGTCCCTGCCCATGGCAGGGGTGGCACTGGGAGGGCTCTGGGGTCCCTCCAACCCAACCCATTCAGTGACCTCAGGATTAACATGAAACTGCAGCAGGATTCACTTAAAACATGAAATGCCACCCTGTCTGCAACAACCACACTCCTCTGCCTCTCAAAATTCCCTTTGCAAGACCCTTTCTGCCCAGATTTGGGGTCTGTGTTGAAGCCACAACAGCCCTGAGTAAAAAGCCTTTTTTTTGTACAGAAGTTCATAAGGAAGTAGAAGTTGCAAAGACTTGGCTGAGGTCTGGGCTCCAGGGTGGTTTTAAAATGCAGGAGTTCTGGGCTGTAGGACTGGTTTAATGGGATATTTATCTGCCTTAGAGGACTTTGTGATGGAAACCTTGAAGTTGTACCAGTCTGCAGTAATAGGACTGCCAGGAAAGACTATTCAGGAGAAGAAAGTTGGGGGTTGGAGTTTGATTTTTTTACTTTTTCTGTAAGAGATTTGTTTACCAGGACAGAGTCACATTTTTTCCTAATTTCCTAATTGGCAGATTTCAGGAAAGTTTACGGAAAAATTATTGTCTTTCCAACCAGAGCAGACCATCTCCAGCCCCTTTTGTTACACAACCTCCTGCAGTCCACCGTGGAACCCACAGCCCTGACCCTGCTTGGACACCCCCAGGGCATGTTGGGATGGGATCAGAGATTCCCAAAGCCCCAGAGAAAGTGTCAGTGTTGGAGCTCCTGGTTGGGTGGAAGATCCCAGAGAGCCAAAGTGTTCCCAGCAGGGGAATTCCTCCCTGGAGGAGCCTTCTTGGATGAGTTGCAGAGCAGTCTGTGCCACCATGGGCTGGGAGTGCTCCAATATCAGCACAAACATAGAGGATTGATTGGGTTTAAGTCTGGTTTTATCCATCCCATGGAACTATGGATTAGTTTTTGTAGCCCAGTGTGTTAATTCATTTTGCTGGTACCCTCTGCCCACGCTGGGTGTGCTCTGAAGGGTGGTGGCACCACAGCAGGAAGGTGACAATGTCTCTGGTCAGGCCCAAAGTCGTGTCCCCCAGGCTGACTTTGGAGTCCCAGCAGCTCCAGCCTGGCCCTGCCCAGTGTGGCTGCCCCAGGACCTCTGCCCTGCCTCCCTCAGGAGAAGGTTGTCCATGGCCATGTCCCTGGCAAAGATCAGCCCTGGAGCTGCAGATGTGGCACAGGAGGTGGTTCCAGGGCCCCACAGAGATCTGATTTTTCCTTTTGTAAGTGAGGACAAGCCCAACCTTCTGCTGCCCCTCATCTGCTTCCAAAACATCTTTGCAACTCACACTGTTGACAGAAAGTTTTGAGAATTATTTGCATGATGAGTTAATTCCACTTACAATCCTCCTCCAGGTGTGAGGTTTATTTTGAATGAATAAATAAACCTTTATTTTTAATAATCTGTCCCACAGCACATTCCCAGGAGCAGTTTTGCTTTGCCTGCCATGGTGTTTTCTGTGGCAAAATACATCCTAAGGGTACACAATTCCCAGTGTTTGCTGCTCCTTTGGCCACTAAACAGAGGATTTCCAGGGAAATCTGTCCATGTCTTCCCACCCAGGTGCTGTTGGAGCATCGAAGCCAACAGGCTCCTCACATATGGAGCCTTGAGCAGGAATTAATCTTGACTTTCAGGCAGCAGCAAAGCTTTGTGAGCATCTCCATTAATCTCCCTGACAAAAACATCCCCCAAGAAATCGGTGGTGGGATCACAAAGGCTGAAAAAACCCACTGGAAACTTGAGTGGTGACACCAAAGAAGTTCCAGCAGTGATCTTCCCTCTGTCTTCAGCCTCTGTGCTTTGGAGCTGCTATGGAAACAGCTTCTCCAGTGGGTTTGCTCTCTGGATTGAGTTAGATAAGGAATTATTTAAAATCAGAGATCATGGGATGAAACCCAACCAGACTTCAAGGGGATACAGAGGAAATCAGGACATGCCAGCGAAAACCTGAATTGTTCTCTGGAAAAGAGGGAGCATGAGCTTAGGGAAAAGATTCCCTGGGTCAGGAGAGGCTGTTTGGGCAGGAATGGAAATGCAGAAGTAAAAAGAGCTCTTGGAAGTCAGTGTGGGCAAGAGTGAGGAGGGGGAGACCTCACTGCAAGCCAAGGTTTAAATCAGAGAAGCTTTGTGCTCCAGAGCTTCCCCATGGCCCAAAATCCCTGGGCTGCCAAGAAATCTGATGGATCTGAGCACATCAGTGAACCTTCATCTCCTTTGCAGCAGGGACCTGAGCAGAAGCTGAGATCCATGGAGGGGCCAGGCTGCCCGCAAAGCTGGTTATTCCCGTTTCTTCCTGGCACTGGGAAGAGGAGGATCCCCCAGGAGAAGGGAGGTGGGAGCCCTGGATCCCTCTGGGGGGCAGGCAGCACTTCCCAGGCTTAGTGATAGTCCTGAAACCTTTACTGCCATCAAAAAAGGTGCAAAAGGGCTCTGTGTTGGTTCCAGTGTTTGTGTAATTAATAAAGTGCAGGATAACAAACAGTATTTAATAGGTATTTTCAGTGGCACAGACTCAGGACTATTTATTCAATGAAAACTTCAGTTCTCACAGAATTGGATCAGTGACCCCTAAAATAATTCTGCCACAAACCAAAACACATTTTCCCCTCCTGTGGGATATCTTTCTCTATAAGTAAACCATCTTTAGATGAGATTATGTATCTTTGTAACAGTCAAAGCTGTCACAGATAATACAGACACCACCAGTGCCTCTTGGATAGATGATCCAGAAGCCTCTGAGGGAGGCAGACTGGGCTCGGTTTGACTCCCTGATGGCTTCAGCACAGTCCTTTTGTTTCCCAAACCATTCTGGGATTTTTCCCCAGCACTGCAGTGTCTGTGACCATCATGGAGATGCTCCAAAGTGGCCACTGCCATCCCAAGCTAAGCCTGGCTGAGGGTTTGTGGGATCACATCAGCACCTTCACCCCAAATCCTCCAGGTCTCACCAGGAGCAAACAGAAACTCTTTCCCCAGCAAACAGATTCCTTGGATTTGATTAGGCTTTTGCATTATTGGTAATAATTCTATTTTAGTACATTGAGGACCCGAAATGGGCAGGAGGCACATTTGTCTGTCAAGGATCCCTGTGGGAATCCCTGATCCACAGGATCCTGGGGCTCCAGGGAAGGAGGGCTGGTTGTCCCAGTGGAATCATTTCTTATTGATAATTCAGGAAGAAGTTCCCTGGGAGGGTTGCCAGGCACTGGGAGGAGCTGCCCAGGGAGGTGCTGGAGGCCCCAGCCCTGGAGGGGTTCCCTTGGTGGAGCTGCCAAGGTGGTGGTTGCTGAAAGGTTGGACTCAATCTTGAAAGTCTTCTCCAACCTCCACCACCCTGTGACTCCTTGGGAAAGGTTCATCCTTAGCAGGTGACATTCACGCATGAAACACCTGCACCCACCTGAAATCCTGTGTGTGCACACGGGCACGCCACCAGAAATATTCCAAAAATACACAATACATGTACACACATGCTGCATTAATATAGATAGACATAAATATTACATAAATGTACAACAACTTGTAAATCACAGAGTTATCACTGCAACCAGAACTCCATAATAACAAAATGATTAGGAAGCCATAAACCCCAAAGTGGTTCTGTCAGGATCATTTACTCCCTGATCACAGCCTGATAGAAAGGGCTCTGGGCTTAAATGATAGATGAGAGCCATTAATGAAACCAGAGCCCTTCCAGGGAGGTTTGCAGGCAAAATTAAAAGGGAACTTTAAGAGTCTTGGTTGGTTTGGAAGGCTAGAGAGAGGTTGGGTGCTGTGGGAGGCTTGGGGTAAAATACAGTCTTAGATGTCTGAGTGTCTCTATTATCTTCCCTGGTGTATTCTGGGTTAGAAAATCCCCTCTTACCTCCTCTACTCACCTCTGAGCGTCTCTTGGGTCCTTCAAAGGCCATGTGGAAAACCCTGAAATAGTTTCCTGATGACCTAACCCTGACTTTTATCCCTCTGGGGCTCTGGCATTTGATGGCCTGCAAAGCCCCCCACAAACTGCACATCCTTGCCATGAACCCTGTCCTGGGGGAAATCCTGGAGTGGGAGTGTAGGGGGGCCTACAGAGAGAGCTGGAGAGGGATCTGGGACAAGGATGGAGGCACAGGACACAGGGAATGGCTTCCCACTGCCAGAGGGCAGGGATAGGTGGGATATTGGGAAGGAATTGCTGGCTGGGAGGGTGGGCAGGCCCTGGCACAGGTGCCCAGAGAAGCTGTGGCTGCCCCCGCCCTGGGAGGGTCCCAGGCCAGGTTGGACAGGGCTTGGAGCAGCCTGGGCTGGTGGGAGGTGTCCCTGCCCATGGCAGGGGTGGAATGAAATGAGCTTTAAGGTCCCTTAAAGCCCCATGAGACAGGAATGCAGTTTGTGCCTGGATATGGGTGAGGTTGGAATGAGGTCCCTGCCCTCACCCTCCTGACGCTGAACCACAGAACCATCGAGGGCTTTGGGCTGGAGAGGACCCTGAAGATCTGTTGGAAATGCTTTTTCCTGTCTCACAGATGCAATTTGACTTCTCTCTGTATTTATCATTTCAATGTGAAAACAAACATGTGCAGCTCCAAATGCTTTTTGGATAATCCATGGAGTGTTTGTGTCTGCTCCACCAGGCCCCACTCAGCTGCTGCTGAACATGCAAATCTCTTTCTATAAGCACCAGGAAAATAAACAAGAATTTTGTGTCATTAAACAAGTTCTGCTTAAGAGGCTCTTGCACCTTAAAACCCGAGGTTGTAACTTCTGCTCAGGTTGACTATTAATGTGTCATGAGTGAACAGCAGCTGCTGCAGCCACAACATCCCTGACTTTGTAGGAGAAAAATCAATGTTTGTAACATTGAAATATTTGCCCAAAAGCTTTCAGTGTAATGTGAGGGAGATGGAATGTTTCTGTGCAGGAGGAATGGTCCAGCAGTTTGTTTTGCTTTAAAGGCTCTGGAAGATCCTGTCACCAAGTGAATGGTATTTATTGAAAATGGCAAAAGAAGTGGCAAAGATGAGAAAGTGGGAAATTCAGGGCTTTAGTTTTGCTGGTTAGAAGTGGAAGTGCCTACAGGCATTTTGTGTTCACTGTCGTGATATCCATATATCGTGATCATGGTCCGTGTGTCCTGGGCTGGTCCCCAGGGTGGGCAGCAGGGCAGGGGGGATCTATCCCTCTGCACCCCAGGTGAGACGCCCCTGCAGAGCTGCCCCAGCCCTGGGGCCAGCACAGCAAGGACATGGAGCTGGGCAGGGGGAATTCTGTCCCTCTGCCCCCCAGGTGAGACCCCCCTGCAGAGCTGCCCCAGCCCTGGGGCCAGCGCAGCAAGGACATGGAGCTGCTGGAGAGCCCAGAGGGGGCACCAGGATGGGCAGAGGATGGAGCAGCTCTGCTGGGAGGGAAAGATGGAGAGCTGGGATTGTCCAGCCTGGAGAGGAGAAGCTTTGGGGTGACCTCACTGTGACCTTTTGGTGCCTGAAGGGGCTTACAGGAAAGATGGAGAGGGACTTGGGACTAGGGTAGAGGGACAGGACACAGGGAATGTAGGTTTAGGTTGGGTCTTGGGAAGGAATTGCTGGCTGGGAGGGTGGGCAGGCCCTGGCACACGTGCCCAGAGAAGCTGTGGCTGCCCCAGCCCTGCGAGTGTCCCAGGCCAGGTTGGACAGGGCTTGGAGCAGCCTGGGCTGGTGGGAGGTGTCCCTGCCCATGGCAGGGGTGGCACTGGGGGGGCTTTAAGGTCCCTCCAACCCAAACCAGTCCGGGATTTGTGGTTCTATTCTATGTTTTGTTGTCTGTGATTGACACCAGTCTGGATGAAACAACCTGCGGTTTTCAGCCTGTGTTAATTAATGTTAATGAAATCTTGCAATCAATGAAATCTTTAGGAAAAGTAAAGGAATGTTGAACCAGGAGCAAATCCTTGCCTTGGTTTCTCAGCAGCCTCACGGTGGGCAGAGCTCTGGGGAGAGGGAAGAATTGTTCTCCCCCTGCTGCTGCCTCTCCTGAGGCTCATCCTCTCCCTGCTGACACGGGTTTCCCTTTGCCAGAAAGGCTCAGAGAAGACTTTGGAAGAGGCATAATTAATTGGATGTAACAGGAGGGGAAAATACATGACAAGACATATGTTAATGCCCTGGCTCCCTGCTGAGAATGAGAGTGATATTTAATCCAGAGTTAAATACCATGTGGCTTTGACCTATTGCTAATGAGCTGATGTTTGGCTGAAGGTTGAAAGGCTGATCAGGAGAAGCTTTAAACCAAAGTGATTTGGTGCTTTTGTTGCTTGGCCAGGGACGTGTGGAGCGTCACCTGGAGGGGAGGACATGTCCCCTCTGCCCCTGTCACAGAACCCCAGGATGTGCCAAGTTGGAAGAGACCCACAAGGATCACCCAGTCCAAGCCTCAGCCCTGCCCAGGACCATCCCCAGGAGCCCCACCCTGTGCCCCAGAGCATCATCCAAACCCTCCTGGAGCTCTGGCAGCCTTGGGGCTGTGCCCAATGCCCTGGGGAGCCTGGTCAGCGCCCACCACCCTCTGGGGGAAGGACCTTTCCCTGACATCCAACCTGACCCTGCCCTGGCACAGCTCCAGCCATTCCCTGGGTGCTGGCCCTGCTCACAGGGAGCAGAGGTCAGAACTGGAGCAAAGGAGGCTCAGGGGGCACCTTCTGGCTCTGCAATCCCTGCCAGGAGGGGGAGCTGCGACAGGGGGTCGGGCTGTGCCCCAGGGCACAGGGGCAGGAGGAGAGGGCAGGGCCTCAGGCTGGGCCAGGGCAGGGGCAGGGGGGACAGCAGGAAAGGGTGGTCAGGCATTGAAGGGAGGTTTGGAGTGCCCACCCCTGGAGGGGTTTAGAAGACCTGTAGATGTAGCACTTGGGGCCATGGTTATTGGTCCAGCTGGTGGTGGAGTTATTTCAGGTTCATTCTTCGTAATTTCAGGAGAGCTGAGTGTTTTACCTCCATCTCATCACTTACAAAGGGTTTCCTCCTGTTCTTCCAGTTTTTCTTGGGTTGGCTTTGTGGTGGTCCAGTTCCAGCCTCAGCTCTGGGGGAGGCTCAGAACCCCTGTTGTTGTATCTCTTTTTCAGGTCCCAAACCCGTGGAAACTCCCTGTCCATGGAAAACTGGTGTGGTTTTCACTCGATGTTGTGTGTTCATGTGATTTCCTGAACATTCTTTAGGTGCCTCTCTAATGCCTCATTTTCCTTTCCTTCCTATTTCATTGCAGATGCCTGGGGATATAATGATGATTCAGCCTCCAATTTACCTGATTCATCATGTTAAATCCACTGACAAAATCTGCTGCTCTTAAATCCTGTAATGCTGGGGAGAAAATTTGTTTTCTAGCCAGAATGCATTATGGCTTTTAGGACTTTAAACTGCAGCCTCAGTAGTGCTACATTTATTTTCTTGTTATTGGGTTGGGTTATTTTTGTTCTGTAGGAACAGAAGTCCTAGGAATTATTTTCATCTTTTCATTTTCTTTCTCTTTTTTTGTTTCTCTCCCTTTTATTTCCCAGGATTAAGACCTTTCAGTCTCCAGGTCTTCATTTCAGTGAGCAGCATTCCCACCCCTTTGGAAGCTCCACGTTTCCTTCCCCATGGGCTTTAGCATCAATCAAACCCTTTGAAATGTCAGTTGTGATGCTTCCTGTATTATTATTGTTATTTTTACCATTGTAGATGCTGCAAACTGAACTTGCATTGTTGATGGAAAATGGGATCATTATATCCTTGCTTGGCTGATTTTTGCTGTGAAAGGAGCTGGTTGTGTTATGGGGGATTGGTGGCTGAGGGGCAGCATTTGGGGACCGGAGGGCATCGATCCAGAGGGTCTGGGATGCAAATGCCAGGGAATCCTGGCAGTTCTTGGCACTGCAGAGCTGGCTTTGGTCTGGCTCTGAGCTGCTGTGGGTGTCGACTCCCTGATGTCACCACTGATGATCCTGGGACAAATGGTGGCTCTTTTGGCTTTTTTTGTGTGTCTGTGGTGCTGTCACCTCCTGCCAAGGAACAGAGAAGTGCCAGGGCTGGAGGGACTGGTCCTGTGAGTGCCAAGGGATTTGCCAGGCAAGAGCACAGACACTGCAGAGGGATGTGCATGCCCAACAGGCCAAGCTCTCCAGGCTCTTCCTTTCTCCTGGTCCAGATTCACTCTTGGATTCCAGCACCTGTGGCTGGAGCAAATTATGAGTTATTTATCAATCTGAATGTGTCCTGCAAAACTGCCTGTCCTGAGCCCTGCCCTGTCCTGGTCCCACAGCACCATCATTCCTGCTCTGTCCTGGTCCCAGAGCAGCATCACTCCTGCTCTCTCCTGGTCCCACAGCACCATCATTCCTTCTCTCTCCTGGTCCCAGAGCACCATCATTCCTGCTCTCTCCTGGTCCCACAGCACCATCATTCCTTCTCTCTCCTGGTCCCAGAGCACCATCATTCCTGCCCTGTCCTGGTCCCAGAGCACCATCATTCCTGCTCTCTCCTGGTCCCAGAGCACCATCATTCCTGCCCTGTCCTGGTCCCACAGCACCATCATTCCTGCTCTCTCCTGGTCCCACAGCACCATCATTCCTGCTCTGTTCTCCTTTCAGGCTTTTGAACCCAGAAGTTGTCCCTGGGACTGTGGAGAATGCAGAGCTGGGTGAGTGTCCTGCTTTGTGCAAACCCTGCCAGGCATGGCTGGGCTGGAGGGACCTCCAGGGTGAATTTGGATCAGCTGATGGCTCTGATGGAGAGGAAGGGAGAGGGAAGAGGATGACAAAATGCTCCCTGGAAGTGCCAGAGGGCTGCAAGAGCTTTTCCAGGGAGCTGTTCCTGAACTGCCAAACCTTGAGCATGTTCAAAACCCAAAACTCTGATGAGACACATGGGAAGAAAAGCTCAGGAAGGACTCAAAGAGTTTTCAGGACTATTCCTGCCATGTCCTAGACATTAGGATTTTAAAAAACATATCTATCTAAAGAAAAACTTGTTCTAGAGGAAGTCTGGGGCTCTGAGCCGGGACTCGTGCACACGCCCAGGGATGCCTGGTGAGGTTCCTTTGCACAGCTCCTGCTGCAAAAGCTCAGTCTCAGAAAGACTCAAGTACAGCAGAAACTGCAGAAGCTGCAAACCCAGACAGAAATGAACTGTTACAATACGAAGCCTGAGGTGTCTGTGTGACATGTATTTTATTTTAGTTTATTTATTTTTCCACGGCACTCCTAAAAGTCCCGCCTGTGACACCTCTTGGTTTTTCACGTGGCTGAGGAAATACCTGCCTGGTGGGCTGGGGTAGGCTCTGGCAGTGAGTCTGTCACAGGAGAAAGTTCCAGTGGTCACCAGGAAAAATGGCCCCATTCAGGACCTTGCTATTATTTGAAATAATGCCCCTCAGCAGAACAGAGAGTACACCAATTTCCTGCTTCAGATAATCCTTCTGCACAGAGAATCTTCACCCTGCTGAAGGGAGAGGTTCCAAATGTGCCTTCCAGGGCTCAGTTCCAGCTTGATGCTAACAGAGGTTTTAGCTGCTGAGTTCTGGCTGCAGGACAAGGACCTTTCTCAGCACCAAACGTGTCATCAATTCATGAGAGGGCCCTGGCAGAGCTGCTCCTCCTGGGCACCTGCCAGGGCTGGCTGATGGCACATCTCCAGGGCTGCTGCCATCCAATCATACCCAGAAACCTTCTAAGAGCTGCATTTTCCCTGCTGAAGGGGTTGAGCAGAAAGGCAGGAGGAGATAAAAGTGGTGCAATGTCCTGGGTTTGACTGCACTGGGGTTCAGGTATTGATTTATTGCACTGTGTGTTTCCCCTAAAATCCCTTTTTTCTGCCCTCCTCACTGTGGTGTGAGGTTTGCCTTGGCTGGGGCCAGGGATTCCCCACCCTCCCAGGGAAGAATTCCCGGGATCTCATTCCTGACAGCTGGACTGTTCCAAGATGGCCCTTCTGCCTGGGCTTGGAGTGAACACACAAACCTGGGCCATGCTCCCCTTGCCTGGGGTTTGGGGTTGGAGAACTTCACAAAAATAAGCTTTCTCCTCCCTTGCAGTGGCCATCCAAGTGAAAGGGCTGTGTTCACCCCCCAGGAGCAGGAAGAGGTCGTGTCTGCCTGCTGGATCTGACCAGCAAACAGATGTGTTACCTCTGCCCAGACACAGGGGCTCTCTCCGGTGCTTTTCCAAACCAGCTGTGCATGAAATGCAGGTGCTGCCCTGGCAAACAGCTCTGTTTGCTGGTCAGTGCCAGCTGCTCCCTCCTGCTCATCTCTCTGCCTGACCTGATGCCAACCCCAGCCCAGCTCATTCTGCCCCGAGCCTTTGCTTTTGTGGGGCTTTCTCAGAGTGCTCTGGAACAGAGGTGTGAATGTCTGCAGAAATCACATTGCTTAATTCTCCCTTCTTGTTTCAAGGCTTGTAGCAGATCTTCTCTTTTCAGAACCTGCATAATTTTCACTATTTAAATCAAGGTTTTCCTAAAGTGAAACCCTTTAAGCTCTAATTCCTAAAGTGGCATTGGACTTCTTTATTTAATTATCCCAAGAAAGGCCCTGGTGACTGGGAACCTGCTAATTAATTGCTGATCCTCTGTAAGAAGGACAAACTTAATCCAGTGCTCACCCAAAGGATTACAATTTTTAAAGGGCAAAGAAAACAGAGTTATGTGGCAGTTAAAGAACCACTGTGCTGCAAAATTTAGGATGCTGAAGAGTTTCCTGGGGAAGTCTCTGTGCTAATTCCCCTGTTCTCACTTCCTTCCCTAATTTTTTGGTGCTAAAAACAGGGTGTGGGGATAAATCTGCCTTTGGCCAGTGTGGTGTTGCTGTTCCATGATAATATCCTGGCCCTTCTGGTAGTGTGGGGCTTTCCCTGGATTATATTGAGGAAGAAAGTTTAAGCAAAGCTTCACTGCTTTGTTCCTCCTTTGAACAATGTGAAAAGTGTTCAAATATCCTTTATGGCTGATATTTCCATTGGTACTGAAGACACAATTTACGGCTCTTCCTGTGCCAGGAAGGGGTGAGGCTCAGGAGCCTTTGGAAACCACAGGTCAGACACAGAGTTAGAGGGTTTGGACCTGTTTGCTTCCCTAAAATCCCAGGAACTTGTCCTGAAGGGCAAAGGGATGTTGCTCAGGCAGGACCAGAGGAGTGACCAGCCAGTGTGTCCCTCCCAGCAGCACAAACAGGGGCAGCTCTTGGCATGGCCCTGCTTTGGCTGTAATTCATTGCCCTCAAATTGCCTCCTTATTAGATGTGAGGGGATGATAATTTGGCAGTAGAAAGCACCAATTTGCCAGGACTCTTTGGCAAACTTGGGTGCCAGCAGGGCTAAGCTGCTGCTTCCCATCCTGGCCCCACATCTGGCTGTCCCCATAGCTGGGTGCCTCCATCCACCTGCCCTCTTCTCCTGGAGTCTCCACGGGGCTCCCCCAAAGATGGACTGGACAATCTGTCTCCAAGGAAGGAGATCTGATGATGTTTATCTAAACTATCGTCAGTGCTGGGACAGCCCACCTGTCACCCAGGGCCACCTCCTCCAGCCTTCACTTCATCCCTCTCTCCTGCAACACTTCCCTGCTCACCCTCCTAACTCCTCCCTCCCTCACTGGAACCTTGGAGATGCCTCAAAAACTGGGAAGATGGAAACACACCATCACTTAAAGCAGGAAGGGCAGCTGTGCCCATGTGGGGCAGTGTGAGGGCACTGAGGGCACTTGGTGTGTCCAGCTGGAGAGGAGGAGACTGAGGGGAGACCTCAGTGCAGGGACAACTTCCTGGGCAGGGGCAGAGGAGGGACAGGCACTGAGCTCTGCTCTGTGGGACCAGGGACAGGAGGAACAGCTCTGGAGGACATCCAGCCATGGAATGGCCTGAGGCTGCTGCATCATCCCCTTCGTGCTCCTCAACACATCCAGGAGAGCCCCAAGGACCTCCCCGAGGTGACAGAACACCCTGTGCTTCCTCTGCAGCTGCTCCTGCCACCTGCAAGGCCAAAACTAATTGGAAATTTGTATTCCAGTACTTCCTGAGGGACCAAAGGATGGCACCTCCTGCACTGAAGGTAACTTGTCATGGCTAATCACAGGCTGGTGTACAAGGCGCTGTGTAAAGCAATGGACACCTGCAGCAACTGGCAGTGTCCTGGTGGCTTTTAGGAGCATCCCCTGCCCTGGATCCCACTTGGAGAAAACACAAATAGACTCATGGGAGGAAATAAATAATGCATTGACTTAGTTCTGCAAATAATGGATGTTTCCTCTGGGGGGGAACAGTCACTCACAGGCCCATTGGAATTGGCTCCTTTTCAGGGTGTCACCTCAGCCCTTTCTGTGAGTGGCTGAACCTCCTGGGGGGGTCAAATGAGGATTGTGACCCTCAGCTGAGCCCTGGCTGGGGTTTCATCAGCTGCCAGAGACACAGAGCCCCCAGAACGGGGATTATTCCCATTCCCAGTGCTGGGGCACCACTTCACTCTTTGCTCTGTGCCAGGCCTGGGCAGAGGGTCCCAAATTCAGGGGATGGGATAAAAGCATTGGGGTGTGTTTATATATATTGATCCCAACTGGGTGAAGAGTCCCTGAAGTCACATCACTCCATGATACAATGACTTTATGTGTTAATTTGTATCTCCCTGGTAAGATGTGGAGTATGAAATCCTTTGGCCAAAAGCTGCTTTTACATTAAGGTCAAATTTACCTGTGCATTTTTCACTCTTAAATAACAAATTCTTTTATGGCTGGCGTGATTTTTCTGGTGTGGAATGTCAGAAATTTTGGCTTCTCTGTGCTGGTTTTGCCTCTCCCATCAACAATAGCCCTTGGCAGAGGTTTAGAAAAGTGACAGGTTGTTGGCTAACAAACAGATTTGCCCATGGATGAAACTTCTGTTTGACCAAAACCTTCCTCCTATAAATCAGGAGCCCCACTGGTTGTTTAATTGACAATTTTAGAACTCAGCAGGGCAAAATGAACTCACTGACTGATGACAAGTCACTTGTTGGAGGTGTTTATTTTAGAAATGCCACGAAGCTGCTGAGAACCCCAAACAGCCACTCAGCTCTTGATTGATTTATTTACTCAGAAGGGAAAAACTCTTGAATAATTTGTTGCTGTTTGTAATGAGCACACGAGCTGACAGCAGTGATTACCTTAATGACTCAATTAAGGCCATGCAGTTTGGGTTGGGTGGAGTTGGGGCGGCCAATTGTGCAGCCACCTCTGGGCCAGAGGCTCAGCCAAGGGAGATCCCAGCCCGTGTCTGTCTGCAGGGGCTCTGGGCAGGTGGGCAAGACACTGGCGCAGGGGCTGGAAGAGGAGCAGAATTTGCCAACCTCTGTGTTTCCCGACGTGGGAATTGCCTTTGCTATGAGGTTGGGTCAGAGCTGCTCCCTGACCTGCAGAGAGCAGAGTTGGATTGTGAGCAGTAGGAATTTGTCACCAGGTGCTTCTCCCTGGCTTTGTTCAAAAGGAGGAATGTGGCTCCAGTGGCAGCAGCTGCAAAAGTCGCTGCCTCTTTGCACTGTCAGCCATAATATTATTTAATGGAAGTGTCTTAACCTGGAGAGTTTCTTTGTACTTTCTAACAGTATATGAGAAAAAAATTCGTCTGAATTTGGGGGTTGCTTTCCCTGTGGGGTGACCAGTTCACTGCAGGCTGTGGGATTTCTCACAGCTCCAGTAACCCCAGTGAACTGGGACATTCCTTGAAGAGAAACAGCCTTGTGTTAGAGACCTCTGACAAGGGAGCAGCCACGAGGACCTTTGGGAATTTTCTTCAGTCATTAATTATTCCCACCTTGGCTCCCAGAGCTGGTTTTCGCCTCGATGATTCTGGCACTTCTCCCCTTGTAAGCCCTGGCAATTGGTACCTGTTCTTCCCCAGATGAAGTACTTGCTCCAGCAGGATTTTGTTATCCTTTTTGGCTTCTCCAGCTGTGATCAAAGTGCCCCTTTCACCCCCTCTTTGCTGAACTAAGTGCTCTGACCTCTGCAGCTCCTGCTCTGTGGTGCTGTCTAATCCCTTCGCGTGTGTTTGTAGCTCTTCCCTGAGCACTCTCTGCTTTGGGATTATGGAGCTCTGCTCAGGGAAATCCTTTCCATGGTTGTTTCCTGAGACTTGAGAACTGTCCAGACCCTTCACTGCCTTCAGTGATGGAAGGTGAAGAATTGGTCATTCTATTTTCCTGTTCTTCACCTGCCATTCGTTTGCTGAAGGACTTTGCACCAAAATTTAAATCCTTTTCATCCTTTTCCTGGGGACAACAATTCTCTTGCACTTCAGGCACATGTCGTTCGACTTACAGTTAATTGAAGTTCGGATATTTAAACAGTGTCTGTGGCAAAACTCTAATATTTAGAGGAAATATTTTTGTCTTGGCTGAGATTAATTACACATTTTGACGTGACTTTGTGGATGGTTTACATGTATATAAACTGCTTCAACTTCAGCTGGCTTGGCTTCTGAGAGGGTTTATTCCAGTCTGAGCTTTCCAAAGGGTTGGAAGGCACATTAAAGCCCATCCAGTGGCACGGACAGGGACACCCCCCACTGTCCCAGGCTGCTCCAAGCCCTTGGCTCGGGTGTCCAGCCCCTCCTGCTCTTTGGTTTCCATTACACAGCCCTGCACACACACAGAGGGGATGCTGCAGAGCTTTAATTAAAGCCATGTTTCAGCCAAGTTGTTTGCTCTGCTGTGCAAAACTTGCACATCTTGTGGAATATTTCATTTGAGAGACCTGACAAACTGTGCAGGAAAAAAAAATCAGGTAATGGATTGGTTGCTCCTCAGGATAAACGCTGGTGGCTTGTTGTGTACAGAGGCATAATGTGCTCTGGTAATGCTTGATTTGACATGGAACACGCTGGATATTTTGTGCATAAAATGGGGTAATTTAACAATCTGGTAGGATTGAGGCTTAACAACAAAAGACAGTGGGTTTTTCATGCAGTTCATCATTAAATTGGGGGAATTGTAACCATTGCACAGTGCACAAACTGCAAATGGCTCAGAGAAGGGACTTGGGAACGTGGGCTTAGAAAAAGTGATACCATTAAAATTCTCAGCTAAGAAGGTACCCAGGCCAAGTAACATTGCTGGGGTTTTCTCTCCTTACAGTGCTGAGATGTCACCTAAAGGCCACTTGGGTATTGCTCTGGAAGACTTCAGGTTTATCAGAAACTGTTTGCAGACAACTTTTCATGCCCATGAAGCTCCTGTTTGCATCTCTCACTGTGTGGCCTCAGGCACTGAGGGTGGCCATGGGGCCCAGACTGGGCTGGGCTCAGGGGGTCACTGTGTGCTTGAGAAGAGGGGGCTGTGCTAGAACATGAATATCACAAGAATTATGTGTCAGAAGAAGCCAAAATCCTGGGCTTTCAGTTCTGCAGTGGGATTGATGTGGAGCATTCCAGGCATGGAATCCTGGAATCACTGAGGGTGGAGAAGATCTCCAAGATCCCCAAGGCACAGAGGGCCCCTCCTTAGCCCCCATTTGCTTAAAAACAGGCTGAAGTTTGAGCAAAGCTGCGTCAGGAGCAAGTGTGGAGAAGCCTTTAGAGGCTCAGGAGCTCTGCCAGAGGCAGGAGGGGTGCCTGGGGGGTGTCCCAGGGCTGGGGGGGCACAGGGGCGGGGGGGGGGAGCAGCACATGNNNAGGGACGGGCGGGGGAAGCAGCACATGGACTTGGGTGGGAAACCCCCAGCAGGGCATAAACTGGGGGGCTCTGCCTCACATTTCAGTGCTTGAAGGAAAGGTGGTGAAGCAAAATAACTGAGGAAACCCCTGGGTAAAACCTCCCCCCTATTTAGAGAGGCTATTAGGCACCTGCCAGAGCAATTAGTGGGCAACGTAATTTGCATATAATTGCAGACTAATTGCCCATGTGCCTACGCTGGTTTGGATTTTTTCCTTTGTTAAAGCTAATGTAAGTTAATATGCCACTGATGTTTCTGATGTAGCCACAAAACACACTTTAATATACAATTAAAATGTATAAACATGCATTAATCTGAGTTAAGTTCCTCCTGTCACTTAATAGGAAGGGGAACATGAAATCTGGGGTTTATTTCAGGCACTCCAAGCTGTGAGTCTGTGCCCAGGCAGCATTTGAAGTGCAGTGACAGGCTGGGGAGGTGCCTTGGCACACCCTGCTCATGGTGGAATTCAGGGGGGTCCTTTTAGGCTTCTGAAGTCGAATTTCAAAGCTTAAAGTTATTGGAAGTGTTGGACAAGTCTTGGAGCAACCTGGACCAGTCCAAGGTGTCCCTGCCCATGGCAGGGGTTGGAACAAGATGATCTTTAATGTCCTTTCCAATGCAAACCATTCTGTGATATCCCCAAAAGTGGGAAAACGATGGGAGCTCTCAGGAATTCTGGGTATGGAAATCTCCCCTCCCAGTGGATGAACTGATGGAATTCAATAATAACTCCTTGGGGAGGGCTGCAAAAACCCTGCAGTACCCTTGGATCATCTTTAGGGAAGTGCATTTTACAATCAAGTTAAATCACAGCTAATGTTTCCCTCTGAATTTTGTCCCTTCAGGTTTTTGCCTGCTTTGCTGTTCAGGTATTTGATTTGATTTAGGCAAGAGATAAGCACATTGAAAATAGAGCTATAGGACTATAATTTACAAAATTGCAGCATTTTCTTTATTGAAGCTCTGAAAAATAAAGTGGCAGCACAGCTGGCTGTTTAAGGTAAGTAGGCAGAGAGTGATCAACTCCAACAACATAAAACCAAACGAATTCTCTCCCATCTCCCTGTGCTGAGAGGGAAGAGTTTTATTGTCATTAATGTCATTTTTGGATTGAGCTAAACTCAAATGGCTCCAAATCACCAGAACTCTGCAACAAGAGGAAGGAAGTGCCTTCTGTGTCCTGGGAGTTGTGTGGTTTGCCCATGGGAGATGTGAAATGAGGACATTTGTAGGGTTTTCTGCCTGACTTTCCAGAGTCCTGTCTGAACTTGCACCTTTGGCTCCAGGACCCTCGGGGCTGGTTTGTTCCTGTTACTGTGAATGCCCTCCCATGGTGTCTGTGCTTCCCCTTCCTCTTCCATTGAAGAGGTTGGGTTGGAAGGGGCATTAAAGCCCCCCCAGTGCCACCCCTGCCATGGGCAGGGACACCTCCCACCAGCCCAGGCTGCTCCAAGCCCTGTCCAACCTGGCCTTGGACACTGCCAGGGATGGGGCAGCCACAGCCTGTCTGGGCACCTGTGCCAGGGCCTGCCCACCCTCCCAGGGAAGGATTCCATCCCAATATCCAGCCTAAATTTCCCCTCTTCAGTTTGTACCCATCACTCTGTGTCTCATCACTGCAGTTCCTGATGAATAGCCCTTCTCCTGTTTCCCTGGAGCCCCTTTGGATACTGGAAGGGCTCTGAGGTCTCCATACAATCTTCTCTTCCCCTTCTCTTCCCCTTCTCTTCCCCTTCTCTTCCCCTTCTTCTTCTCTTCCCCTTCTCTTCCCCTTCTGTTCCCTTTCTCTTCCCCTTCTCTTCTCCAGGCCGAACATTTCCAGCCTTTCTCCACAGGGAAGGTGCTCCAGTCTCCAGAGCAACTTCATGGCCTCCTCTGGACTTGCTCCTGGAGTTCCATCCCCTCCTCATCCTGGCCCCCATCAGTGAGGAGCAAAGCTGTGGTCACTCAGTGAGGTGACAACTCCTCACCTCTCCACAGGGTTTACTCCCAGGCACCAGCAGGTCTCAGTTTCTACTCACTTTGGGGGAGGCTTTGGTCAAGTTGCTCAAGGGGAAGTTCAGGTTGGATGTGAGGAAGGGTTTCTCCACTGGAAGAGTGGTCAGGCCCTGGCACAGCTGCCCAGGGCGGGGATGGATCCCCATCCCTGCAGGGATTCCAGAGCCATGTGGCTGTGGCACTTGGGGACATGGTCAGTGCTGGGTCGGCAGGGCTGGGGCATGGTTGGACTCCCTGATCTTGGAGTTCTTTCCCAAATTCAGTAATTCCACGACTGCTCAGGAAACCGCAGGGCTGCCCTGTGGTCACCACTCCAAATGTCCTCTCTTTCCTACCCATTGCTGTGAGAAATGCAATATTTCCTCATGGAGTCTCCAGGTAAATCCCTCGGATTCTCTGGATTCCCTGGATTCCTTGGATTCCCTGGATTCCCTGGATTCCCTGGAAATCAGGGACTGCAGATTTGGCCAATATATTATTCTGCAGGCAGGAAATTATCTTCCAATGAGTTTTCACATAACTTGAGGTAATTGAGTGCTTAATATTTGCAATATTTTTACATTTGCTTTCCATGAGTATTTAAATATTTGAACATAAAATAAGTTCTTTCACCACACTAATAAAATCTAAGGGCCTGATAGTCCCATTCATTATTAGAGGCACTAAATCACCTTTGGTGAGTTTACTTTTACTTCCAATATAAATACAGATTTATGAGCTTTCCTGTTGCGTGATTAATTTGCCCTTTCCATTCAAGAAGACCATTTCCCTCTTCCTGAACATCCAATGTACACAAAAAGAGATTAAAATGAGAAGGAATTATTAAAAATAAATCAATAAGTAAATAAATAAATAACCAGGTCAGTGTTTTTCAACTAGAACGCTCAGGTCAGAATTTGCAGCTGATTTTTTTGATGGGAATCTTATGTAGAAGAACATGGTGAGTTGTGGGACGAGAGGAGACATCTCTTTGTGTGTTATTGGCTCTGGAGTGTGTTCTGAGCAGCCCTGAATTTGCAGCAGTAAAACACTCCCCATTGGTGCCCATTTGTATGTAATAAATTGCATTTTGGGGAGCAGAAATCTGTATTTACCAAGGGGGGCTTTTCATCCTTCCAGAGAGAACTATCTCAGAACTTCTCATTCCTGAGTCACATCAGCCATTCTCATTTTTTTTTGCCAAGGAAAGGCATTCCCAGGCAAACCTGGGGCACAGGAGGCTCTGAGGGGCTGTGAGAGGAGAGGAACATCTGTCTGGGGACGGGAGGAGCCAGAGGAGGGCATTGAGGTCCTGCTGCTCTGGCCTGGGTGGCATCTGCGGCTTCCAGGAGTTCTTGGCAAGGGCACATTTGCCTGAGGTTCAGGGAGTCTGTTGTGCTCCTGAGCAGGGCCAACAGCTCCAAACACAACGTATATCCCAGCCCTTAATGCACTTCAGACACTGCAGTGTCCTCCCTTACAGGTTGGGGACTCTCCATCTGAGATAATTACCCAGTGTTTGGGACCAGAGTCTGTGATTTGCACCCAAAGACATCCCCCCTGCCAGCTCAGGGCCATCCTGGTGCCCTAAAGCTCCTGATGGCACCAGCCCCAACTGCCTATTTCATTACAGCAATTTTTCACCCAGTTGGACGCCTTCGTTTTAGGAAGGGGGAGGTAAAATGGGTGTCTGAATATGAAATGACTTCCCTATTTTCACTTCAAAGGCTATTTGGGCCACTTCAAAGGGCTCCTTTGCCAAAGAGAAATCATGTTTTTTGAAAATACTTCTAAAAAACAAGAAAGAAAAATGACTTTGTACTGAAAAAATTCCTCCTCAGATGACTCGAGCAGTCCTGGGCAGTGGTGATTTCACTCCACTCAGAAGACTTAATCATGTAGGCTTTGATTGGCAATGGTTGGTGCCTCCAGGCTCTTCATCTCTATAACTACATTTAAATTAAAAATAAGGCAAAACATTTTTGCTACAACGTGTCCCTCCCGCTCCCTGTTTAGTATTCTCCTGTTGTCCCAGATGGCTGAGGGAAACCTTAATTTATCTATTTGCCCTTGTGGAATGTCTGCTTAAACATCCTTCAGTGGGATTTAAGAGCCTTGATTTGCTGGTAATTCCATCCCTGGCAATTCTCCTTAATATTATTTAATTATTACAGTGTGGCCAGGAGTGAAATACGGTGTTGTCTGGTGTTCATCACCTGAAGAGTCAGGTGACAGTGGGATTAATAGATAATGGGATGAATAAACAATTCCAGCCTCATCCCTGCCAAAAGGGCCACCCACAACACACTCTGAGATGGATGGGTAATATTCCTCTTCATTTAATGAGGTTTGAATCGAGCAAGAAGGGAATTATATAAAAGACTCCCACTTTTCATCCCAGAGTGTCTCCAGCAGGTCCTGCTGTGGATTCCTGGGAGGGGTTGTCTCTGCTGGGGCTGGCGGTGGCACAGGCAGGAGCTCTCTGGCTCCTGAACACAAACCACAGGGGAAAGTTGATGTTATTTACTGAAAATAGATGGAGACTTTATTTTGAAAAAGTTTTAAATATATCACCTATTTCCCTCCCAGGAAGTTTGTTCCAATATTTGCCTTTTTGCCCATAAACTGAGTTGGTTGCCACACTAACAATCCACATGGCAAGAATTACTTTAAATTTATTTTTAATTTTTTTTCTAAAACAGGTCCTTCTGGATTATACCAGCAGAGATGATGGCAACTAAAAGTGAAAACTTGATCTCTTGGCTTTGAGAGGAGAGGTTTTTTTGTTCCACTTAGCTGAATATGGTAAGTCCATGAAATGCTGAAATATGGCTTCAAACTGAAAAAAAAAAAAAAGGAGATTTGGATGGGATATTGGGAAGGAATTTCTGGCTGGGAGGGTGGGCAGGCCCTGGCACAGGTGCCCAGAGAAGCTGTGGCTGCCCCAGCCCTGGGAGTGTCCCAGGCCATGTTGGACAGGGCTTGGAGCAGCCTGGGCTGGTGGGAGGTGTCCCTGACATGGCAGGGGGTGGCACTGGGGGGGCTTTGAGGTCCTTCCAACCCAAACCGTTCCATGACTCTCTGATCTTACACTACTGAAAATAAATTTCCAGATCAGATTAGAAAAATGCAAATATATTTTTAGATGCCACTCTCTTGTTTGGTTGGTTTCCAGCCTAACTTGCTCCTTTTAGGCCATCCCATGACAGGAGGATCCCTGAGGCTCCAAACAGAACGTGATATTTCTTTGCAACAGGAGGAATTCCACAGGCTGGAAGTAAAATTCCTTCAAGCTACATTCATGGCATAGATTCAGCCCTGGAACATGAGAGAAATGTGATCAGAAATATGGACCTTTGGAACAACAGGAGGGGTTTGTTTTTCAAGGTTTGTCCTCACACTGAATTTGTGCTTAGTCCAGAATAAGAAATTATAACAGTGAAGGGTAATTTTGGAAAAAAGGCAGGTGGCTCTTGGGTGAATTGTTGAAGTTGTTTTGGTTGGTGGTTGTTCTTGCTTGTTGTTGGCTGTTATTGTTGTTTTCCTTCTATGTGCAATTTGGGAAAAAAATATAATATTTAATGCCAAAAAAGCTCCTCCCCTTTGCTTCATTTGGCTGATATTTGCCTTTCCAGGGAAGCCCCCAAGAGTTGAACTCTGGTTTGGATAACATCCACTTTGATGGGGAAAAGAGCCCATGGCCTTGGTTGGTGTTTCTGAATATTCCTGGATTGAGGGACATCCCAAAAGAA
This sequence comes from Sakesphorus luctuosus, assembly GCA_013396695.1. Taxonomy (NCBI): domain Eukaryota; kingdom Metazoa; phylum Chordata; class Aves; order Passeriformes; family Thamnophilidae; genus Sakesphorus; species Sakesphorus luctuosus. Next base: position 103,089 of record VWZD01010721.1, read on the forward strand.
TATTCCTGGATTGAGGGACATCCCAAAAGAATATTCCTGCAGTACTGGGAGAGAAGGAGTGGAGTTGGCTGAGACAGAGAGTTCACTTTGCCGAGGAAAAACCTTTTCATCTGCCCCCTTTTCTCTGCACACACAGTTTGAGGTGCTGAGGAGCCTCTTCATGGAGAGGGGATTTGTTCCCTCCTTCTCCCTTCGCTGATCTCTCCTCGTCGATCCAACTGACTCGATGACACCTGAGCAAATGAAGTGCCCTCGCTGAGCCTGTATGGGAGGAGGAACCTGTGCCTGGTTAAAGGCTGTCTGTGGTGATGAATAACCCCTTGGCAAGTGGCTGCTCCCGTTTTCCAGCCTGGTTTTCCCAGCAAACCTGCAGCAGATTGGCTGTCGTTGCTCACTGCTCTCCATTAGTGGATCTCCCTCCTGGCTGCTCTTTAATAGTTTACATCTCTCGGGGCTGCAAATTACTATTTTAATTAAAACAATTTGTTTCAAATGGGGCTCCTGAGTTCCCCACATGATGTTTTAGGAGCCTTGGGCAAAGAACTGCAAATGGAGAGAAGCAATTGTTTGGAGGGTTGAAAGTAAAACTGGAAGCAGGAATTAGGAATTTCACATCATTTCCAAGGCCTGGACTTGGAAGGAGGGAGACAAAACCTCCAAGTCTGGAAATTGAGGAGGATGGAGATTTTTTCTTCCAAACATATTAATTTACCATGGGAAAAACTGCTAAGTGTGGACAGTGCTCTCAGGAACGAGGTGGGATTCTTGGGGTCATCCTGTACAGGGCCAGGAATGGATGGACTCATCTTTGTGGGTTCCTTGGGACTCAAAATATTCTGTGAGCTTCAGTTTAATTTCATTGTTTCCTTTGTCCTTGTGCAGATTGAGAAAAGCAATGGTTTTCTGGGGCAGGAAAGGGAGAGCCAAGGAAAGGACCAGTGCCCCAGAGATGCCCTCAGGAGGTGGCATTGGAGCCTCAGGGAGGGCTGTGGTGGCACTGAGTGGGCTTTTGGGTCCCTTCCAACCCAAACCAGTCTGTGCCTCTCTGATCTGGTTCCCTTGAGAGATGCCTTTGCCTGACAAGGCATAAACTTCACAAGTCCTGAAACTTTGCTATTCCCTTTAATGAGTCTTAAAAAAGAAAAAAAAATCCTTCTGTCCCCTTGGATTCCAAGGCAAACCCTGTGAGTGCCCCTCATCCTGTGAGTGCCCCTCATCCTGTGAGTGCCCCTCATCCTGTGAGTGCCCCTCATCCTGTGAGTGCCCCTCATCCTGTGAGTGCCCCTCATCCTGTGAGTGCCCCTCATCCTGTGAGTGCCCCTCATCCTGTGAGTGCCCCTCATCCTGTGAGTGCCCCTCATCCTGTGAGTGCCCCTCATCCTGTGAGTGCCCCTCATCCTGTGAGTGCCCCTCATCCTGTGAGTGCCCCTCATCCTGTGAGTGCCCCTCATCCTGTGAGTGCCCCTCATCCTGTGAGTGCCCCTCATCCTGTGAGTGCCCCTCATCCTGTGAGTGCCCCTCATCCTGTGAGTGCCCCTCATCCTGTGAGTGCCCCTCATCCTGTGAGTGCCCCTCATCCTGTGAGTGCCCCTCATCCTGTGAGTGCCCCTCATCCTGTGAGTGCCCCTCATCCTGTGAGTGCCCCTCATCCTGTGAGTGCCCCCCATCCTGTGAGTGCCCCCCAGCCCTGCTGGCAGGTGCCACCCCTGTGCTGCTCCACTCTGCCCATCCCTGTGTGCCCTGCTCCAAGATGCCACTTCCCCACAGCCTCAAACAGGTTTCCCTTTCATTACACCTGAGATTTCAGCTCCTTGTCAGACACTTCCAGCATATTTAGCAGGAACAAAACAAAAGCAAAACATTTGCATGGTTTTCATGTTAACTTTTGGGTTTTTACCAGCAAATATCAAATTACAGTCACTTTAAATGCAACTTGGTTTCATAACAGATTGTATATTGTGATTTTCTTCTTGTAGCCACAGACAGGTTGTGGAGGCAGCCTGGAAAAGACAACCTGGGGAATGAGGTGGTTTGGATATGTAATGGCTCTTGCCATGATTTATGTTACCTTTATGAAGACACAAGGAATTCTTTCAACAATTTAAATCCCTGCACTGAAGTTTTTGTTGGTTTTTTTTCTGTGCTGTTGGTAATTTAGACAGCACCAATATTTTAAAGTCTGGCTCACTAAACTCTGTTGTGTGATGGGGTTTGCACGGATGTTTGTGGAAATATGTAGAAGGATATCCAAGGAAAAGCTGTGGCTGCCCAGCCCTGGGAGTGTCCAAGGGCAGGTTGGATGGAGCTTGGAACAACCTGGGACAGGGAAAGGTGCCCCTGCCCATGGCAGGGGGTGGGACGTGTGAAAACCTGTTCATGAATCACAGGTAATTAGTTAATTGTCAAAAAATCTGGATAATTTGCTTATCAAGTGGAAATGAGCATTGACGAGTGAGCTGAGCCTGGGAAAGTTTGTCAAGCAATGAAAAATGAGGAGAAATTGTGCAACTAAATCACCTTTTTTCCTTGAGGGTCCTTTAATTGGTGTTGAATTTTGGAGTGTGGATGGAGATAAAATCTGATGTCAGAGGTAGAGGAGTTGCTGCAAGGAGTCAAAGCAGGTCAGGATGTGACCAGAGACTCAGGAAATGTGACCTGTGTGGGGCAACAACAGATGAAAATCTCTCCTATAACTTCAGCTCTTGTTTTCTCAGAGCTGATGTGCCTTTGGTCAGGACCCTTTGGAATGTCCTGGAGCCTGAGGAAAGACACGGATTTCCAGCTGGTGACTCTGTTTGGGCATGGCCCATGTTGGAGGCAGATTTTTGGTTTGGAGCTGACCATGACTTTGTAAGACTCAGAGTGTGGTGAGTGTTTGTAGACAGTAAAAGTGATGATTGTGAAGGACTGATAAATCTTAAGCTCAGCTTTTATAGTAAATAATTACAGAATCATTTAGGTTGGAAAAGTCCTCCAAGATCTTCAAGTCCAACTTTTAAGTGATCATCACCTCATAAATAAAACCATTTACAAGGAAAATTCAGGCATCTATATTGATTATTTTCCCCCTGAGTATAACACAGAAAGGGGCAGTTTTTCAATTTTTGGAGCCTACAATCATAGGCTTGATATACAACCTCCAGCTGGAAAAAGGAATATTCCCAATTTATAAGAAGCTTCTCCGAGTGCCATGTTAAACACAAGTGTAGCCCCTCAGTAGCCCTATAATAACATTAATAATTATTTAATGTCCTGCATAATATTATATAGAGGAGAATAATAAAATGAGCTTTCCATGCTGCAGGAAATGTTTTGTGGTTTTCAGTGTTGGTTTTAGTGTTGGTTGGTAAAGAACCTTCCTTTGAAGCTCTCCCAGTTTAATTTGTTTAATTTCCATTGCAGAATCTGCTTTCTTTGGAGCAACAATCCAGGAACAAACAAGCAAGCAATCCTGTAAAATTAATGGGATTAATTAACATGTACATGTATTTGGGAAGGATCCATTGCATAAAAGAGATTTACTCCCTCATCCCAGACTGAATAAATTTCCATGAATTTCCTGGGAGATTTTTAAGGCATTTTATGACCTTGTTTATAAAAGGAAACTTGGGATTTTGCACTTGATTAGTTTTAGGAAAATACTCCAATGAGCCCCTACGAGTGTTTTGTAAAGCCTTATCTTTGTAAGGTTATTATCTTTCTGAATAAATACAAAACAGAACTCACACATTTTGCATTTCTAGTTTGAAACAAAGAGATTTTTTTCTGTAGATTTTAGTAGTTATTTACTATTTACAGTCAAATGTTGTGGCTGATTTCAACCAAGACTTCAGGCCAAGACTTCCAAGCTCAGTGACTCTGGGATTCTGTGGTGCAGCTCCACCTGCACAGGTTCACTCGTGTTGTGTGTCTGATCTCCCACCCAAACCCTGAAAACCAGAGCCCGGGTTTTCCTGGAACTAACCAGAACTCTTGGTCAGGTTGGAATTTTTGTTTGGTTTTGTTGGGGTTTTCTTTGGGAGGTTTGTTTTGGGTGTTTTTCTGTGTTGTTTTGTTTTGTGAGGTTTGGTTTGGTTTTTCTTCCCAGTATCCCTCCTCTGGAAGGATCCTCCTCTGGAAGGATAATCCTCTGGAAGGATGCCCTCTGAGCTGATGGCTGCTAACTGGGTAGGGCATCCTGAACCAGCCACACCTGGGGGATTATCCACCCAAGACCACTAACTGACTGGTTGGCAGTTGCTGGAGTTTGGGAGGGTGTTGTAGAGACACACAAGGGGGTGTGTTCCCTCTTCTTGCCCATTTTGTGCCCATCCACTGTTGGCCTTGGCCCAGAGGAGAAGCCCACGGTGCCACTGGGGACAGAGGGGCTCAGGGCATGGGGCTTTGGAGCTTCTCCTCCCCTCTCAGGGAATCCCAGGCATTGTATCCATGGGGACCTGCCCTCAGCAGCTCTCCTGCCTGCCAGGAGACACCTGGCACGAGGCACTGAGTGCCAGGAGTAATTCACTCACCTGGGATTTGGGATTTGGGAGGACACTTGTTCTGCCTTCTCATAGGTGATAAACCCATGGAAACCAGGGCAGTGAGAGGAGGAGACCAACCTGCTTCCAGAAGCAAGGGGATGACAAGAGCTCTTCTCTTAGGGGGCAGAAGAATGGAGGTGTTCAGTGCAGGTCACCCAGGGCTGGCTGGAACCCTCTGGCCTGGCTGGGGAAGGGGGAGCAGCTTCTCCTCAGCCTGTGTCTCACTGCAATAAGAAAAACAACAAAAAACCATTTGAGGCAATTTCAAACTATTTACTTTTCCAATTTGGCTACTGAAGTGAAAAATCAATTCTTTCTGCAGCTCTGCTGGAGATCTTGGGCTCAGTTCTCGCTTTGGCTGCCAAGGCTGCAGAGAGAAACATTTCCAAGCTGTGGGAGTAAATCAGGTGCTGCTGTGTTTTCTGTGCTGCTCTCCAGGCTTTGGACCAAATTGTGTTGTTTTTGCTGGGCCTTGCTGTGATAAAATATCCACAGAAAAGGAGGTTTGAATTCTGGGAACTGGAGTCCTTTCCAACCCAAACCACTCGGTGACTCTCATGACATTATTTCTATGGCCATCAGCTGGCAATGTCTGGGTCTCTCATGTAGAACAGTCCTTGTGCAGGAGATGGTTCATAATAATGATTGTAGAGAGGCTCAGGCTCTTCTGATGGGCATTTCTGTGCCCAGATCCTCCAGGGAGAGTTTGGTGAGGGCTTTCTTGCCCCTTCCTGCCAAGTTACAGACAGGAGGTTGGGTGAGATCAAACACCAGCCTGAGATCTCATGGTAAATACCAGCAACTCTCTGAATTCTCCTGGGACAACCTGGGCTCTTGGACACCTTCTGAAAACTGCCCAGCCATCAGAGAGCAAGTTTGGTGTTCTTGTTTCCTGTTCTTCTGGTGTTGCTTTGGCTTTGAATTGTGGCACTGGTGGATCCAGAACATTTCAGCATTTGCATTTATAGACTCACCCCATCCAGAGGCAGCTCTGAAATAACCTGTTCCCACAGATAACTGAACTGGAGTCTGCTCTGTTTAAAAGAAACAGAAGGTCAGTGGTGAAATGTTGTGTAAAGAAAATGAGGTTCAGCAATTCATGGCTGGGCTTGGTCTGAAGGAGCTCCAAGGTCTCCCTGGAGCCCTTTCCTCTCCAGGTGACCCCCCCAGCTCTCCCAGCCTGTCCCAGCCCAGAGGGGCTCCAGCCCTTGGAGCATCTCCAGGGCCTCATCTGGACTCCTCAGCAGCTCCACATCCTTCTGCTGTTATTCCCCAGGGCTGGAGGCAAGAAGGTGGATTGGGAATGACAATTTCTGTCTGTCACAGCAGGAACCTTCCAGGGATGCTGTGCTTTGTGCAGTGAAATTCCTGAGATAAAAATAGAAGGCAAACCCCAAAAGGAAAGCACTTTGAGTGCTGTAGGACTGCTGAAGGATTTCTGAAGTGGGAGAGGAAAGTGAGAATTCACAGAAGTTTTGGAGGAGAAGCTCATCAGTGGCTGTTGAAGCACACAGAGATGCTGATCCCATCAGGCTGAATCTGCAGGTGGCTGGAGATCAGCAGGAGATTCTGAGGGGACCTGTTGTGGCTGCAGAGGCATCTCCTCACTCAGCAGGTCATGGTCATCCTGAGACAGTGTTGGGTTACAGAAATACCTTCCTTTGGGCTGTGAGGGACAGGGTTGTCCTGTTCAGAGTTTATAAATGGGAGGGTTGACAGGTTGTAACAGCCCAGGTGGAGTCAGAGACACCACAAGACACAGGAATTGTAACAGACTCCCCAACTCCACCAGCCCCCAAGATCTGACCTCCCCACCACCACACTGGGCACGAGATGTGTAATGCCATTTGATGTCTGTCACTTCACAGACACGTGGCTGCCAAAAATGTGCTCCCAGCCTGATGAAAGCCCAGCCTTGTTCTTTGCCTCATTCACTTCTGAGCAGAAGAATTGAACATTTTCCCTCCAAACAGGTAAAAGCAGAGCTGGAGCCAAACCTAACCAGGCAGATGTTTAAATTTCCTGAGCTAATCCCAACCAAGTGAGGAGTGCTGTGAATAAGCAACTTGTGCAGAGTAAGAACATTCAGAGAGTGTTATTTCCACAATGTCAGAAGACCCAGACTTGGTTGCATTTGAAAAAGCAATCCCTGCCTTTGCAGTCATTGCTGCACTTCCCAAACGTGTGTGCAGTGTGATCCCTGAGTGAAGCTCCTCATTTGTATGGGCCCTGCAGTGGCTGAGGAGGAGGAGCTGAGACTTTGGCAGAGTTCACACACACTCCTTGGTTGCCAGTAGCGTTATCTTTGAAGAGTAAATTATGGAATGGAAAAAGACAAAGAAAAAGAAAAGGAGAAACAGAAAAGAAGTCCATCACCTTCCCTGTGAGAAATAGTCTCTTGTGCCAAATAAACAAGGTCCTGTCATGCAGCACAAGATAAAAGTGAGCGGTGGGTAAAGTAGGAACTTGTCAAGGAAGGGTTTTGCATGAAGGTTGTACGGTCCATCTTGGCACTGCTCAGACTCAGCACTCCTGTAACTTCCTCTTTATTCCAGGGGTCATCCCTGCCATTAAATAATGAAGGCAGAAGGTGCCAATAATGCAGCTCCGGGGAGGAAAGAACCACCCAGGATCAGGAGATCTTGTTTTCTCTTGGTTCCTGATCTCCAGAAATCAATCCTGGATATTCAGATTGACGTTTCAGCCAATTTTCCTGCATTCCCAAGCTCCCCCAGGAGGGGCTGGTACTTCGTTTTCCCACTTCCTGGGGATTTGGAGTATTTCTACTGTTTTTATAGGGGTTGTGCTGGAGGCTGAGTCTGGAGCCTCCTCTGCAGGGTCTGATTTTCCAGGTGAAATCCTGGGCCATGGGGCCCTGCCTGGGAACAGAGAGGGAGTGTGTGAAGGGATCCAGGTGTGTGCAGAGAGAGAAGTGAGACAAAAAGGGTAGTTCTCTTTAGAATGTGGACACCAGAATGAGCAGTTCTGCTCTCCCTCACTGCTGCAGCTGCCCGGGGGGCTCCACATTCAGCTCCAGCGTCTCCCTGCGGTGGGAAAGACTTTTGCTTGTCTGGAAAATGCACTCCCAGGACAAGGAGCTGGAGCCTGGGAGGCAGCAGGTCCCTCAGCTGAGGTTCCCTGGTGTGCTGGCCCATGGGCTGTGGCTGCTCCAGCCCAGGCACTGCCCTCAGGTCCCTGCCCTGCTGCCCTCGGGTCCCTGCCCTGCTGCCCTCGGGTCCCTGCCCTGCTGCCCTCAGGTCCCTGCCCTCCTGCCCTCGCGTCCCTGCTCTCCTGCCCTCAGGTCCCTGCCCTGCTGCCCTCAGGTCCCTGCCCTCCTGCCCTCAGGTCCCTGCCCTGCTGCCCTCAGGTCCCTGCTCTGCTGCCCTCGGGTCCCTGCCCTCCTGCCCTCGGGTCCCTGCCCTGCTGCCCTCGGGTCCCTGCCCTGCTGCCCTCGGGTCCCTGCCCTCCTGCCCTCAGGTCCCTGCCCTGCTGCCCTCAGGTCCCTGCCCTCCTGCCCTCAGGTCCCTGCCCTCCTGCCCTCGGGTCCCTGCCCTGCTGCCCTCAGGTCCCTGCCCTGCTGCCCTCGGGTCCCTGCCCTGCTGCCCTCAGGTCCCTGCCCTCCTGCCCTCAGGTCCCTGCCCAGCCCCATCAGAGCTGCCTCACTACCAGGAAAGCAGAGACAGGCCTGAAGTGAAAGACTGGCTGGACAGATACTTCCCACAGCTAAATAATATTAAAAACAGAGAAAAAGCCAAGCAAAGAGAGAAGGGATTTTGCCTCAAGGCACCTCAGAACGATGTACTTGGTAAATGACTCCAAACCTCAAGCTGGCCCATCTTCCAAGCCCCTGGGGATTTGCTTCCCTTAAAAACAATTAAAAGCTCCACACCAGCTGTGCTGCAGCTCTGATTTATATTCTGGGTAGTCTTCTCCTGTTTTAGTTTTCTTAAGCTCTGTTCATTCCCATTTTTCCCCCTTTTCTCCTGCTCTCCTGGTTCCCAGCAATGCTTGGGACTGTCAGTGGCAGCACTGGCAGGGAGGGATTTTTAACCTATTCCTGGTTCAAAGCCTTTCAGTCACTTCTTTCCTCAGTTTCTGCACAATTTCCAAGCTGAGGTGCCATATCCGTTCCTGGAGGATCCACATGGATCCCTGCAGCAGCTGGGAACTGGGACCCAGGGAGGGATGATGGCCAAGGAGGAGTCTTGTGCCCACATATCACAAGCAGTGTGGGCAGCAGGACAGGAGGATTCTGTCCCTCTGCCCCCCAGGTGAGACCCCCCTGCAGAGCTGCCCCAGCCCTGGGGCCAGCACAGCAAGGACATGGAGCTGCTGGAGAGCCCAGAGGGGGCACCAGGATGGGCAGAGGATGGAGCAGCTCTGCTGGGAGGGAAGGCTGGGACAGCTGGGATTGTCCAGCCTGGAGAGGGGAAGGATCCAAGGAACCTGATTGTGGCCTTCCAGTGCCTGAAGGAGCTGACAGGAGATGTGGGGAGAGATTTGGGCAAGGGCCTGGAGGGACAGGACACGGGGAATGGCTTCCCACTGCCAGAGGGCAGGGAGAGATGGGATATTGGGAAGGAATTGCTGGCTGGGAGGGTGGGCAGGCCCTGGCACAGGTGCCCAGAGAAGCTGTGGCTGCCCCAGCCCTGGGAGTGTCCCAGGCCAGGTTGGACAGGGCTTGGAGCAGCCTGGGCTGGTGGGAGGTGTCCCTGCCCATGGCAGGGGGGGCACTGGGGGGGCTTTAAGGTCCTTCCAACCCAGACCATTTTGGGACTCTCTGATACTGAACCTTGCAAGGCAGTGGAGCATCATCTGGTGGCAGGAAAAGCCATCCTGGACTTGCTGTGCCCCATGGCATGACCATGTGTGCCAGAAGGGAGGCACCAGGGATGCTTTTCATGGAATCACAGAATCAGTCAGGTTGGGAAAACCCTCTAAGACCACCAAGTCCAACCATCAACCAGCACCACCACCACATTCAGCACTATCCATGTCCTCCAGTGCCATCCCCAGAGCACCTCCAGGGCTGGGGACTCCCTGCTCACTGCCTGACAGCTCTTTCCATCAGGAAATGTTCCCTGTTATCCAATCGAAGCCTCCCCTGCCACAACTCGAGGCCATTTTGCATAATAACATTTTGACTTACAAATATATTATGAAAAACCATCTCACAACTCTCAGAGCTGTGGTCAAGTGGGTTCATTAAAATCTGTGCTAATTTTCCCTTCCAAGAAAAAGGTCCAGTGTTTGCAGAGTGTCAAATAACCTCGAGGACACGCCTAATTTTTCTGGTGGGGATATATTTTAAGTGATTAACTTCCTGAAAGAGAACATGCTAAGCCTTGTCGAATTAAAGAGAGCACACTTGGGGGTTTGGTTTGTCCTCAGCGTGACAGAGGGAAAAACCCGGTGAGTTTATTGGTTCTCTTTTAAAGTTGGAGGTGTTTGAAGCTGCTTTCACCCATTTGTGTTTCTCCATCTGCAAGTGAGATCCATCTGCCTGCAGAAATTGTGTTTGCACAGCCCATAATAATCCTGCTGAGCCTCAGATATCGGAGAGTGGGGCTATAATGACATTGGAGCCCATTTTTATTAAGAACCAGAAATTGAATTAGATAATTATATTTATTGATGGGAAATTAAATTTAACAACTGAGAATTGCCTCGAGTTGGCGTAGCAAGATTTTCCTGGCTCTAAATCTGCAAAGTTTCTGCTTCAGTAGATGCTTTTAAGCTCCTGAGATACAACCTGGTGTTCCTGCCTGAGAAAGGGGATTTTTGATCCAAGCAGTTCAGCCCATTTTTGATCCCAGCAGTTCAGCCCATTTTTGATCCCAGCAGTTCAGCCCATTTTTGATCCCAGCAGTTCAGCCCATTTTTGATCCCAGCAGTTCAGCCCATTTTTGATCCCAGCAGTTCAGCCCATTTTTGATCCCAGCAGTTCAGCCCATTTTTGATCCCAGCAGTTCAGCCCATTTTTGATCCCAGCAGTTCAGCCCATTTTTGATCCCAGCAGTTCAGCCCATTTTTGATCCCAGCAGTTCAGCCCATTTTTGATCCCAGCAGTTCAGCCCATTTTTGATCCCAGCAGTTCAGCCCATTTTTGATCCCAGCAGTTCAGCCCATTTTTGATCCCAGCAGTTCAGCCCATTTTTGATCCCAGCAGTTCAGCCCATTTTTGATCCCAGCAGTTCAGCCCATTTTTGATCCCAGCAGTTCAGCCCATTTTTGATCCCAGCAGTTCAGCCCATTTTTGATCCCAGCAGTTCAGCCCATTTTTGATCCCAGCAGTTCAGCCCATTTTTGATCCCAGCAGTTCAGCCCATTTTTGATCCCAGCAGTTCAGCCCATTTTTGATCCCAGCAGTTCAGCCCATTTTTGATCCCAGCAGTTCAGCCCAGCTGACTGGTTTGCCCTTCAGGAATGAGACGTATTTTCTACTTGAACAGCCTTCCAGAGCCTGACTATGGAGAAAGAACCCTGGAAAACAGGGGGTGTATGTGACACTTGGCTCTGAGAGGGCCTGGTGCTCCACTGCTGGGAAGTCACCAACTTCACATTCGTGGGGTTTCTCCTTTTGCAGCCTTGTGTTCTTTGGCCCAGTCTGATGCCATCGGGGCTGGAATTCCCTGGGGAAGTTGCCTTTCTTGCTCTGAAAGCTAATTATGGAAGACAACACCCCCTGGCTCCCTTTCCCATGGAGCAGGGCTGGGGTGGGAGGATATGGAGCCCACAGGAGGAGCTGGGAAATGTGGAGGGGCCCCACTGGGTGTGAGGGTGGAGGTCGCTGAGCCTCTGTGGAATGGACAACCTTTGGTGGGGCTGGGACTTCAGCAGGGGCTCTGGGAGCTGCTGGCAGGGCCTGCCCAGGGAGGGTTGGAGTGCCCAGCCCTGGAGGTGCCCAAGGCAGGACTGGCCGTGGCACTCAGTGCTCTGGGCTGGGGGACAAGGTGGGCATTGGGCACAGGGTGGGCTCCATGGGCTGGCAGGGCTTTGCCAAGGTGGGCATCAGGCACAGGGTGGGCTCCAGGGGCTGGCAGGGCTTTGCCAAGGTGGGCATCAGGCACAGGGTGGGCTCCAGGGGCTGGCAGGGCTTTGCCAAGGTGGGCATCAGGCACAGGGTGGGCTCCAGGGGCTGGCAGGGCTTTGCCAACCTCAGTGATCCTGGGATTCTGATCACTCCATGCCCTGCAGCTTCTCTGCTGGCCACAGCAGCCAGATGGGGCTGCTCAGGATCCCAGAGACACACACAGAGAATCATGGAATGGTTTAGATTGGAAGGGACCTTCTCCTTCTCTTAAATCTCATTATTCCCATTATGACTCTTAACCTGTCCTTTCCCTTTCCTTTTTCATGCTTAAAGCTCTTCCCATCAGGTACATCTCCCATTCACATGCTGACAACAGTCTTTTTAAACCCCAAATAACCTTCTTGTTATTTCACTGCCTTTTCCTTTTTGTACTTTTGGTTTCTTCAGAAGAAAATGTTCCAGTGAAAATCCAGCTATTGAGACCCACACAATTCATTCATGAATGGCTCAATTCTACCCCTGTAATTACTTTTCACTTGTGTTGTCTTTATTGAGCTCATTGTCTTTGGTGTTATTTCACATTTATCTATTTCAATATTTCAGCCCCTGTTTTTATGGCTTTTGGACTGTTCAGTGATCTTTGATTGCATAATTGAATTGTGTTTTTCTCTCTTCTTTCAAACTTGGGATTGGTGGGCTTGGCTTTTCTTTTGGCCTCTTCAAGGCTATTTGACAGATTCCAGCAAGAATCTCTCTTCTGCTTTTCTCCATAGTTCTCTTTATTCTCTCTCTAAAACTGCTGTGTCAGCTCAGCTGAGCAGTCTCTGTGTCCCTGGGAGAACACAGTCACCCAGTGTCTGGTGAAGCACATTCTGGGTAGAGAAAAGCTTTAACTTTTTCTCTTGGCCTTGGAAAGTACCTGTATTTTGTTCCAGTTGATTCCAGCCCCATTATCCTGTTGGAAGAATAGAATATATATAAATGTTAGGAGTTTTATTTAGAACCCAGTGTTCCTCCTATGGGGTGGGACATCCCGAGAGGGCCGTGGCATCCTTGGGCAGAGGGATCTTCCCCTCCCCCTGGGAATGCTGGCACTGCTCCCTGTGGCACTGAGACTGCTCTTCTGGGGTGGCTCATTCCTTACACTGAGCTGGGAAGTCTCAGTTATCCCTCCTCGTTTCTGTCCCTCACACACCCTGGAATGTTGCTCATTTTTGGAGAGGTTTGTGTAGTTCCAGTGGGACCACCCCCTGCACCTGCTTCTTTCCTGGCCCCTCTTTGGTTCACTGCAGGAGTAAATTGGTAGTGAGAACAGTGGCATAAACAGCCTGATCAAGCAAAGAGCACGCACAGCTTTCAGGTGGCTTTTAATCCCCAAGGACTTTTGGATCATGGTGTCCACCAGCATGGGGAGAGCAGAGTTCAGTGGTTTATCCTCTGTCAGAGCTGGTGAGTGCAGGGTAACAACACCCGTGTCTCCTTTTGTGTTTTCCAACTCATTTTCACTCTGGATAATTATTTATGGGATATCTTCCTTCTCCCTCTCCCTTCCTCTTTTCCTTAATGTGCTTCTGTTCCTGTTCCAGGAAAGGTTCCCCAGGAATTGCTGTTTTTCTCGGGAAGGGATGAGTGCTAACAGCCCACTCAGCCTCAGCTCCACCTAAATACCTAATGATGGAACCCTGTGATCAGCCCCACTGCATAATGGAGACCTTCTCAAGGACTGCCCTTCAAAATGTGCCTTTTCACACCCAAGATGAAAAGAAAAAGGGTTTTCAATCTCCTTTGGAGTGACTAATTTAGGTATTTTTGAGTCCATCTCCCTATTTCACCAGAGGCTTTTAGAGAATTGAGGCTCCTTATGCCCCAAGTAACTCTGAAATGGTACCTGGACTGCACCTGGAGTGGTTTTACTGGATGTTCCTGGATGTCACCCAGAGAGGAACTGCCCTTCCCTCCCTTTCCAGAGGCCCTTTCAGGAGGGGTTTTACTGGCAACATTTTTTTTTCCTTTGGGTTTTTCATTAATCACAGAATATCCTGAGCTGGAAGGGACACACAAGGACCATCCAGTCCAACTCCAGACCCTGTCCAGGACACTCCAACAGTCCCACCCTGTCCCTCAGAGCAATGTCCAAGCCCTCCTGGAGCTCTGGCAGCCTTGGGGCTGTGCCCACTGCCCTGGGGAGCCTGCTCAGTGCCCACCACCCTCTGGGGAAGGACCTTTCCCTGAGATCCAACCTGACCCTCCAGCAATTGTAGTGATGAACCTCCTGTGCCTTGGCAAGTCACGTTCCAGCTACAATTCCCTCCTTTTCAGCACACACTGGATGATGTTGGCTCATGGAATGGTTGGTTTTGAAGGGGTGAGTGCTTGGAGATGAAATATGTTCCTTCTCAGGTGCATGAAGAGTCTGTGGATTCTTTGGTGAAGAGATGAGAAAATCTCCAGCAAAACTGCACATGGGGGACATGGTTGGTGGTGGCAGTGCTGGGGGAGCAGCTGGGCCTGATGGTCTGCAAGGCTTTTCTAACCTTACTGATTCTGTGATTTAAAGAAAAGGAGCATTTCACAGCCTCTCTGTTTAGCTGTTTTACCACTGCTCAATAATTATCTTTTGGTTTTCCATAGAATTTTCTCCCATGGATTAGGGGAAAGGAAGCAGTTGGGCAGGACAGGCAGGAGTCCTTTCCCAGGGCTGTGTTTGCACTGGGCTTTTCGTTAGAGGATCCCAGGCTGAGCTGGGTTGGAAGGACCTTAAAGCCCCCCCAGCGCCACCCCTGCCATGGGCAGGGACACCTCCCACCAGCCCAGGCTGCTCCAAGCCCTGTCCAACCTGGCCTGGGACACTCCCAGGGCTGGGGCAGCCACAGCTTCTCTGGGCACCTGTGCCAGGGCCTGCCCACCCTCCCAGCCAGCAATTCCTTCCCAATATCCATCTAACCCTGCCCTCCTTCACCTTAAGGCCATTCTCCCTGGTCCTGTCAGATCTTACAATGGCCAAGTCACTGTGTAATGAAAAACACAACCTGAGGAGTGTTTGGGCACCAGCAAATTCTGTGTATTTATTCTGTGAGGTCCCATCCATCACCCACCTGCAGGAGGTACTGACCTTTTTATGGAGAACTTTGACTTCTTTCTTTAAAATGTGTTCTTCCATCCCTTCAGTTCTAAGTTATGTTCTGCATGTGGGAATCACCTGGTGGGACTTGGAGCCTTTGTGATGCATGAGCTCCAACAGCCCCAAATGGTCTCTACTGGCTCCAAAGTGAACCTTTGAAAAGCTCATTGAATTGAGTAAGTGCAAAAGTGCCAGGAGGGTTTCCCTGGGGTCCAGCACTGCCATGGGGATAAGGAGGAGGAGCAGAACAAGGTGGGTTGGAGCAGAGTGAGGAATTATGGGTGAGATCTCTTTGAGGACACTTCTATTTTTGACTTGTGCTTAAACTATTCCTACTTATTTCCTTCTGCTTGGGCAGAAAACACATCTGGGGAGACCCCACCTGTTGGGGGGATTTGGGGATGCCCCAAACCATCCTCAGCTCTGCCATCATTGGCAATTAGGAGAGGACTGTGCAAATGGGATTGTCCCTTGTCCACTGGGCCAGACTCTCCCAAACCTGCTGGTCTGGAGCAAGACATTTTCCTCACTTGAGGGCACCAAGAGGAGCCCCCAAATTAGCTGTGAGTCTTTGTCTCCTTCCTGCACCCTGAGAAAAGCTTTGGCTGTCTGTGCTTCTTTTTACTGCTCTGGTGAAAAGGCTTTTTTAACTCCAGTGAACAAAACTATTTAATGCTGAAGGAAATTCGATTCACAGAATTGACCTATGAAGCAAAGGCCAAGTGAGCTACTAATGATGCTCTTTAATGTGACCTTCATGATCCAGACATTTCTGTCCTTTCCTGACACCTTCCCAAAGCTGAACAAGTGCTGGCTCCATTTTTCTGCACCCAGATCAATCCTGCCCAGAACAGCAAACCCTCTAGTTTTTAGTGTAACTACCATGTATTTCCTAAAAGGATAAATTCCTGCATTCCAGCTCTGCTGAGGGAACTGATTCCTTCAGATTTATCTCAGTGTGGCTGTTCATTGTTCCTTTCATCACTGCATGAGTGCTAATAGATACAGTTAAAGTCTGCTCTTGAAAGAGAAGGTGTTTTGGGTTTAATTTATCCAAGGAAATCAGCAGAACAGCCAAGATATTTGCAAGAAATTCTTATTTTAGAGAATTTGGTTTGGTGGTCACAGTGGTGCTCAGTCAAAGATTGGGCTTGATGATCTTGGGGGTCTTTTCCACCCTTAATTATTCTGTGATTTCACCCCTCCTCCTTTGTTAACTGAAATAAAACAGCTTGGCCTGGCAAAGCAGCAACTGCCCCTGCTCAGGATGCAAACAGAGAGGCAAAGGTGCAGTGGAACCGCAGTGGGGGCAGAACAGCACCTTTGCCTGGGGGGATTATTGTCCTGCCTCGTCCCCCATGTCCATGGATTAACCAGTGACAGCTCGTGCTGGGCATCCAGCGGGCACCTTGGCAGAGGGAGGGGATTGTCCTGCTCTGCTCTGCACTGGGGCAGCCTCAGCTGCCTCACTGGGGCAGTCTGGGGGGACACCATGGAAAAATGGAGCCATGGAAGAGTGTCCAAAGGAGGGACACAGGGATGGGGAAGGGCCTGGAGGGGCAGTGTGTGAGGACACTGAGGGCACTTGGTGTGTCCAGCTGGAGAGGAGGAGACTGAGGGGAGACCTCAGTGCAGGGACAACTTCCTTGGGAGGGGCAGAGGAGGGGCAGGCACTGAGCTCTGCTCTGTGGGACCAGGGACAGCACCCAAGGCTGCCAGAGCTCCAGGAGGGTTTGGATGATGCTCTGGGATGGATTGTTGGGGATGGCCCTGGGCAGGGCTGAGGGTTGGACTGGATGGTCCTTGGGGGTCCCTCCAGCTCAGCACGTTCTGGGGTTCTGTGAAAATAAAATATATCCTGAAAAATAATGAAACTTGATGTGTTGTCCCTGCAGGGCTGTAGCACTTCCCAATTTCCAAGGGGTAAACAGTGCCTCAAAGCCCCCCCCAGTGCCACCCCTGCCATGGGCAGGGACACCTCCCACCAGCCCAGGCTGCTCCAAGCCCTGTCCAACCTGGCCTGGGACATTCCCAGGGCTGGGGCAGCCACAGCTTCTCTGGGCACCTGTGCCAGGCCCTGCCCACCTTCTCAGCTCCAGCTCAGCTCCTCCTGCTCCATGAGTGGCATCAGCAAAGGCAGGAAAGGACTCAACCCCAGCCCAGGCTGGGCACACCCAGCAGTGCCAACGTGGTGTTGCAGAGTCGAGTGTAACTCTGATTTAAATGTGTTGATTAAGTGGAGTTTTCCCTTTTGGGATGACAAAGGCAATATTTGCTTTGAGTTTCTTTCTTTCTTTTATCTTTTTTGGACTGTGCCAGTTCCCCCTCCCCCTGTGCCTCTCCGAGTTTGGGCACAAATCCAGTTGAGATCATTTCACTGCAGCCTGACCTTTACAAACCTGCAGTGTTTGGAGAGTGACCAAGAAAGGCACACAATCTCCAGCAGAAATAAACTCAGGTAGCCAAGTTAATGTTTTAACCAAAGGCTTAAAAAAGAACCCAAAAATTGAAATTAAATATTAATTTGTTATTCATTCCCATAGTTTAATTATGCAGGGTTCCTCCAGCAATAAATGTTTTAGTCTGGAGTGATTGTTAATTTATGAATGTATTCTGTATTGATCTTGGAGCAAAGCTATTTAAGCAACATCACCTTTCTTTCAGCATTTTCTCTTTAGCAGGCTCAGGGTAGTTGAATTTCTTGTCTGAATTCCTGGCTCAAGCATTTATTGGAGCAAAGGCCAAACGTAATTACATTAAAATATGAAATAGGGCTAATAATTGCAAGTGGAATCCAATAACACAAGTGAGGCAAAGGTGCCACTGGGCTGCAGAGGGAGAGGTGTGAGGCTTTGCAAAATGATTGGTCTTTGATTTTTAATAGTAAATTGATGCCAGGAATGGGGGGTTTGGGAAGAGAACACTGGGCTTTGAGCTCATCGAAGAGCGAAATATTTCCAGAGTTACTTGGGTGGTTTTAGTGGGTTTTGGGGCGTTTTTTAAATATTTTAGGTTTTTTTTAATACATGATTGTATTTAGGGTTGTGGAGCAGGAATTGCAGCCTCCAGAGCCAAATGAGCAACATGGGGACATTTCTGGAGTCACAGCCATGAACAGACTCCTAAACCCTGGGAATTCCCTGCTGGCCCTGGGCTGGAGGATGCTCTTGCCCTGAAGTTGCTGCACTCTCCAAACTGGGCTTAGTTCAGCTTAAAGTGGCTCCTCTCCATCAGTGAAGGGGTAAAATTAATGCTGCCAATTCCAGAGTGGGAAAGGGATAAAGGCACTTGTGGGATCAGGGATGGTTGTGGGTTGCAAGAAGATTGGAGGGGACTTTGCACAAGGAATGGAGGGACAGGATGAGGAGGAATGGCCTTAAACAGAAGGAGGGAAGGGTTAGGTGGATATTGGGAAGGAATTGCTGGCTGGGAGGGTGGGCAGGCCCTGGCACAGGTGCCCAGAGAAGCTGTGGCTGCCCCAGCCCTGGGAGTGTCCCAGGCCAGGTTGGACAGGGCTTGGAGCAGCCTGGGCTGGTGGGAGGTGTCCCTGACATGGCAGGGGTGGCACTGGGTGGGCTTTGGGGTCCCTCCCAACCCAACCCATTCCATGATAAATGAAGCCAACGTGTTTCTCAGTTTGGGAGGCAGAGCAGAGAAAAGGCTGGTGGAGAGTTCTGACAGAATTCAGTGATCAGGTGGGATATGTTAAAAAGAATTAGAAATTTTTTCCAGGCCAATGCCATTTGAGAAGGCTCTGTGAGCTCTCCCTTCTCCCCCAAACACCCTGTGTTGAGGGAGAGGACAAAAAAAACCCAGGAAAAATTGATTCCTGGTATTGAAGAAACATGAACAACAATAATGGAATAATGTGTGAGGGTTTTAACTTGTAACCCTGCAAAAAACAATGTTTTGTGGAGAAGGTGACAAAACAGAGTAAAAGACCTGCCAAAAGGCAGAGGATGGGTTTGATGTTAACATCGCTTTGTGCCAAGAGATGCCCAAACCCTGACACATGGAGGAGGCTTTGCCCAATATTTGCAGGGAATGAAATCCATGCTGGAGGGAGCTTGGCAGCCAAAGGCAAACAATCCACCCCAGTTTCTTACTGTTTTCCAAATGCAGCCAAAATTCCAAGCCCAGGTGGAATTCCGTGTTCCTATAAAGGCACCATTCCTTGGAGAGGAGACCCTTTGAGCCCTCCAGCCCCTGGGGGGGTTTGGGAGAGGTCATGCAGCCATTCCCTTCTGTGCCCTTTGCAGGACACTCTCGTGCAGCTTTGGGTGTTCTAATTTCCCAAATCACCCTTGCTATTTGTTTTGTTGTATTTAACAGCTTGTCTAGAGAACAGCCCGGGCTGATTACAGCAATAAACAGGGGAAGTAATTAACTCCAGGCAGTTTCCCCATTTATTACTGCAGCTATACCTCCTCTAAAAAGAAAAAAAAATAGTGAAATCTCGTTTTCCAGGCCATTTGGGACACTTTCCCAAGCAGCTCCTCGGGAACGGTGTCACCTCTCCCCTCTCTGTTGCTTCCCTCCTCCCAGTCCCTGCTCCTTCCAGGTGTCAGCAGGGATGGGCACTCCAGAAGGACCATTGTATTTCTTGTGAAAGAGGGAAGATTTAGATTGGAGTTTGGGAAGGAATTGCTGGCTGGGAGGGTGGGCAGGCCCTGGCACAGGTGCCCAGAGAAGCTGTGGCTGCCCCAGCCCTGGGAGAGTCCCAGGCCAGGTTGGACAGGGCTTGGAGCAGCCTGGGCTGGTGGGAGATGTCCCTGCCCATGGCAGGGGTGGCACTGGGTGGGCTTTGAGGTCCCTTCCAATCCAAACCATTTCATGATTCCATGAAAAATAAAGAACAGTTCTGCACTGAGAGCAGAAAGATTGTTCCCGAGTAAGGGGTACCACCTGCCCATGGTGTCCAGGGGCTGCTCAAGAAGCAGGTGGGTAACGGGCACACACCAGCCCAGCCAGCTGGGGAGGTGCCCCCATCCACAGTGACCTCTCCTGTCAGTGTTTAATGCTTTGGTTACCTGTGATTTTGGGAGCAACTGGAGATTTCTGGGGCAGTTTGAGATGTCTGGAGAGCAGCAGCAAGGGCAGGGACTTTGGAGTAGCAAAGCTGGAAGTGCAGAGGGGTTTGGGGGTGGATGGCAGAGAGGGAATAATTCCAGGGAAAAGTGTAACCCCCCCCAGTCATTCCAGCTTCTTGCTGCCATCAGCCTCCTCCTCCTTGCATGAAATATTTTATGTGAGGAACCAACCAAACATACCTGGCTGTAAAGTTTTATGTAGCCAAAGTGTTTCTCAGTGAGAACAATCATGGTATGACCTGAAACGGGGCCAGAGAGATGAGTCTCATTGCTCGTTGGAGAGGAATCTTTTATGGCTTCCTTGAAAAGGAGGGAATAAAACCTCCGGGAATGGGCAGGAGAGCGAAGTTTCATGGCACAGAGAAGGAAATATGTTTGTTGCAATATTTATTTTGCCACCCAGCATATAAATAGTAGATGATGCCTGTGAACCATGTGATGAAGCAACAATGCTTTTGTTGGGATTTGGGCTTTACAATTCCCAAATCTGTTCCATCATTTATTATTATGTTGTTACCTGTCACACCTGGTTACTGCACCTTTTATCAGCTGCCTTGAGTGATGGATCATGCAAATTGCCTGTGGCTGGGGAAATGTTAAATAAACACGGGCAAAAGCTCTTAATGGATGGATTTCAAAGG
Organism: Sakesphorus luctuosus; assembly: GCA_013396695.1. NCBI lineage: Eukaryota > Metazoa > Chordata > Aves > Passeriformes > Thamnophilidae > Sakesphorus > Sakesphorus luctuosus. The sequence continues at coordinate 123,497 of VWZD01010721.1, forward strand.
CTGTGGAATTGCATATTCCACTTGCTCCATTCCCAGGTAAGACAGGGCTGAGCGAGGTGTTCCCTTGGCAGCTCATCTGGAGGCATCTGGGGGTGAGCAGGGGGGACAGGGAGGTGAGCAGGGGGACACACTGTGCCCAGGAGGGACAGGGGAGTGAGCAGGAGGACACACTGTGCCCAGGAGGGACATGG
>VWZD01010721.1:128665-161503 GCA_013396695.1 Sakesphorus luctuosus
AAGGGTGGGCAGGCACTGGCAGGGGCTGCCCAGGGAGGGTTGGAGTGCCCAGCCCTGGAGGTGCCCAAGGCAGGACTGGCCGTGGCACTGAGTGCTCTGGGCTGGGGGACAAGGTGGGCATCGGGCACAGGGTGGGCTCCATGGGCTGGCAGGGCTTTTCCAACAGAATTGATTCTGGGATTTGGGAACCCCCACCCTGCCTTCCATAAACAGCCATCCCTGGGGTTCACAGACCCCAGGGCAGGGAGCGGTGACCCCACATTGGCACCACTGGCCCGGGTGACTCTCTGGCCCATGAAAGCTGCTGTGTCTGGTGGCACCCTGGGCACCTTCCTCAGCTGCAGTGCTGCCCCTGGCTGTGTCTGCAGCCCCATTCAGTCAGGAGGCATCAGCCCTGGGCACAGCAGCCAAACAGCAGCACCAGCTGCACACAGTGATGGTTACTCTCGAAAAATCCAGTTTGACTCCTCTGATCCCTGGGAAAAAGCTGCTTCAGCAGCCCCTGCCCTCACGAGGCACAACAGGAGATCACCCAGCACATGAACATCATAGGGAGATTTGCATTACATCAGTAATTGCACTCATTAGTCCCTCAAGGCCAGGTTGGGCAGGGCTTGGAGCAGCCTGGGCTGGTGGGAGGTGACCCTGCCCATGGCAGGGGGTGGAATGAGGGCAGCTTTGGGGTCCTTCCAACCCAAACCAGTCTGGGATCCCATAATGCCTGTGGGATGATTATCTTTGTAATGAGCTGTATATTCAGAGCACAGTCATTAAAACATCAGAGCTGGAGTGAATCCTCTCCATCCCTGGGTCTCACTGTTAGAGAAATGTCCTTTGATCCTCCTTTTAATTTGGCAGCACCTCATCAAGGGTTGTCCATCCACGCTGCAGATCAGCAGCTTCAGGGCTGCTTTGCTGCCCTGGCCTTGGTCTGGAGCTGCTTGGCAGGGTGTGTGCCAGGCAGGTGGCACCCACAGCCTCGTGCCCCTCTGCTCAGTGCTGAGCTTTGTGCTGAGCCTCTCCAGTGTGGCATGTTCTGTGCCATGTTCTTCTTCTGGAGAAGTCCCATGAAATTCCTGTCATTCAGGTGTTTCTGTGTGATCCTGGTCACAGTCTGTGGGAAGGGAGAACCTGGAATTTCAGGAACCTTCAGTTCTGGAAGCCTCTCTTGAATCTTAACTGGATTAATGCATAAATTCCTCAGGCCATTGATAAATCTCCAGAATGATCCAATTCAGCATTAAAAGCACCTGAAGGACCTCTTAGTGGCTGTTACAGGATATTCCATGTTTCCTCTCCTAATTCTGGCATTCTGGGTGAGGTTTTACCCAACCTGCCTTAACCCAGTTTCAATGTGCATATTCCAGCAGGGCAAGTGTGTTATGAATTCCACAGTAGCTGAAAATCAACACAAACTCTCCCTTTACCCTCTTTTTTCCTCCTCTTCTTTAGCTGTGCCATCCTCCAGCTTATCTGGAAGTTTCCTACCCCCAATACTAAAGAATCTCGTTGCTGACCATGTTCTGCTCAGAGTGACACGAGACTCATAGGCTGCCTGGGATTGACACATGTGAAAATCCTTTATTCTTCTGCTGGTGGGAGATGAAAACACCTGAGGACATTACAGGGCTGCGTTTGGAGCGACCTAAAATTTTCCCCACTTTAAAACATTTATTCCAGCAGAGAGTTTTGGATTAAGTTGCTGCATAAAAACATAGAAAAGAAAGATAAGATTTGTTGGTTTGATACGAATTTCTCCATTTTTTTTTTAAATTAAAAAGGTTATTAATAGTCTAAACAAGACAGATTGTTGTGTAAAACAATTGTTTCACTTGGTATTTTGATGCTGCTTGTGGAATGGTGTGTTATAACACACAGATCAAATGGACTTCTGGTCTTTATTTCACTGTGTAACCAGAATAACACTGTGCTATAAATTAAACAGGGCCCTTCTCAGCTTCCCAGTGCTTTGAGGAAAATTTATGGGGGAGTGAAAATGTGTTCAGAAAGAGAAATTTATATTTTATTCTCTTGATTTTTGTCACAGCTTCAAATCCCTGTATGAAATAATCTCTTTCTTTTTAAGTGCCTTATGTAACGTCAGGGTGGCAGCTGAGCTTGCAGGATGCTGGAATTAAGGCTGGCTGGCAAATAACTGCACTAAAGGGCCAATAAATAAACCCTTAATTCATCCAGAATCCAAGATGATAGTCCACAAGTGGCGTAAGTTCCTTGTTCTTGAACTGACTTCATTAAAAAGATACAAAATAATTGTGTCATTCAGTTTTTAGTGACAGCCCCGAGAGAGCCTCTCACCGAGGCAACTCTTTGCAGAGGGATTGGTGGTGCTGACAGGGATGGTTTGGGTGCAGCTCCTGACAGTTTAAGAGCATTTCTTGGTTAGAAAACCTTTCAGGATGTTGGAAAATGGTGAGACTTGGGTAATGTTGAGCCAAATTGTCCCTCCTTCAGCTGTCCCTTTATTGCCTCGATTATTGCCGTAGAGTCTGGCCAGATGCTGTTGGTCTGTGCTGGTTTTACAGGATCCACTTCTCCTCTCTGTCAAAACTCTTGGCAGGGGGGTTTGGAAGGTCCCACCTCAGTCAGGCTGAATTAAAGCTCAGCTCGGCTCTTTCAGGTTGTATCACCTTTAGGATGGCCCCACTTGCTGTGTTTTCAGGAGCTCAGTTGTGCGAACCAGAGACGTGCTGAACTCCTCCTTTAGGCTTCACATAATGACATGGATTTTCCCGAGGGAAGGGAACGGTTCTAATTACCAGCTTGTGCCTGGGATGAGAGAAAGGGAGAGAAACCAGCTAAAATCAGCAGGCAGAATTCCAGGCTTATCTCCCATTCTCTTTAATGCTCAAAGCCTTTTAGAAACCTTTAGAAACTTCTGAAGAAAATCCATTTCATCATTAAATCTATGCCTGTGTTACAAATGAGGAGCTTTGCACCCTCCTAAGTAAATGGCTCACTTAAGAACTTCTGTAGGAAATCCAGTTCAGTGCTCCTGCCTGGAGTGTTCCTCACCTGCAGCAGGTGTGGGAGGGGCTGAGACAGGTGACACTGCCCCTGTCCCTCTCCTGGCACACAGGACTTCATGCACAGCAGTGTATTTGGGGGGTTCTTGGATTTGCCAGTGGCATTCTGGGAGATTTGGGTACCTCTGTGTCTTGCAGCAGCTGTTGAGCAGCTTTACCTGAGGTGCTCTTCCATCCACGTGTTGAAAAGGGAGTGTTTGAAATACTAATTATCCTGGAGTTTTCTGCTGCTTTCCAGACTGCTGCTCCCTGTCAGGAGCTGGTTGGGGGCCAGAGGGGACAAGGGAGCACATGGTGGGACAAACACAACCTCTGTCCTGCTCAGTCTCTCTCTTGTTTTCACGTTTGCCTTCGGAGAGGATGAAATACAAATATTTCCCCATCAAATACAAGGCGAAACTCAGTGCTAAAAAATTCTGTGGGAGCCTAAAGTGGGAGTTGGAGCAGACTCAATTGTCTCTGAGGACTTTTCCAGCCTAAATGACCCCGTGATTCTGTGATTGTACCTGCACACAGAAATCACAGACATGGTACCTGTTCCTCTGGTGTTGTCTCTGTGGGTTTCTTTTCCTTTTTCCCCAGTATCTAATGCAGAAGCCACTCTGTGCCCTCCCTGGGCACCCCCAGCACCCCCTCCTGCCTGCAGGGGACGTGTGGCCTTCAGCAGCTCTGCTGTGTTCCTATTTCTGTGGGGGTTTGGGGGTGTGTAAGAGAGGATGTGTCCTTGCTCTCAGCCTGGGTTTGGGAGGGATCAGGGGTGGAGGCTCCCGTGGAGCTGGAGCCCTGCAGGGCCCAGGGCTGGCATCAGTGCCCACAGTGCCATGTCACTGATGTCACCTCAGCTCATGAGCTGCCCCTCAGGACCACCTCCCTCCTCTTTGTGCAGCTGCAATGGAGCTTCAAGGGCTGGAAACCGAAATGGATTTGCACTCAAATCAGTTACTTCAGCCCTTTCCTTCCAAGGAGAAGGCAGGTGAGGTGCCTGCAGCATGGAGAGGTGCCAGGCTCCCTCCCCCTTGTCATCCCCCCTGCCATCCCTCTGCCATCCTCCCTGCCCCCTGCCATCCCCCTCTGCCANCACAGCTCCTGTGCACCCACTGCTGTCTGTGCATTATTCATCAGATGGCAGTGAGATTCTCGCTGGCATTTGAGAGTGCCAGGGGCAGGGCAGCCATGGCTCTTGGCTCCCTGAGCCCAAAGGTTACTCCTGTTCCTGACATGCTGAGAGGAGCCAAGTTTTCCACAGGGCACGAGAGCAGATGGCTCTGGCTGGAGAGCTGCAGAGCTGCTTCTCTTGGAGCTCTTATTTATTCATTTCTTGCTTTCTTTCTTTCTCTTTATATATTTGAATGGCCATGAAGTAAATGTGTTTTATAGCCCTGTTGTTCCAAGAGTGATCCTGATCCTGCAGCTTCCCAGAGCAGTGAGGGGTTTAATTAAACTCTTCAGGGGGAATTGTCATGATTATATCACAATGGCAAAAGTGAAGAGAAAGCTGTGCCCAAAGATAATGAATTTTGAGGCAATACATGTGAGTAGTTTGCTTGCAGCAATTCAGTGAGAGTGTTATAATAATGTACCTGGGCACATCCAGCCTCGTGGTCAAGGCTGGAGAGAATGGTGCTGGTAGGATTGGATGCAAAGATGGATTTTCAAGGCCACTTCCCCCTTTGAATGAGTAAGAGTAGCAGCCAAGAGCACCAGCACAGGAGCTCCACTCACCACCAGTTCAGGCTGCAGCTCCAACTCTAGAGGGAGAGCACATCTCACTTTCTGAGCCCAGCTGGTGTAGAAATTGGTTGTTTCTTAGGGAAGAAGGTGGTGAGTTTAGTGCCTTAATTTTTTAAAAGTTTACCAATGCCTTAAGACTTGAATTGAGAAATACTGGCAGGAAACAACCACCTTTATTGCTGCTGTGCTATAGATCCTGTGACTACAGAGCTTAACCCCTCACATTAAATGTTCCTCTTTAATGTGAAGAGTTTAAGCCTCAGGGGAATAAGTCAATGAGTACAAATTGTCTGAACCATCCTTTTCCTGGCCGTGGGCAGGCAGCTCAGCCCTGGGTTTGTTGGTTGGCTCAGTCAGGGTGCAGAACTCGCTCTGGAGGGGCTGGTGGTTTATTTGGGAAGGAGAAGTAACCCTGTGAATTTTGGCAGGCAGGAGGTGTCATTGTCAGAGACACTTGGAATGCTCTGGCTTTAAGGATGTGTCAAATCGTGTGGTGCATAAAACAACTCCAACAATGAGTTTGAGCAGTTCTGGATCAGAGAGCGGGGACTGAGCCGTGGGGAAGATGTTATTTTGTGAAAGAAAGTTGAGTGAAAAAATTCACCCTGACAAGAAACAAATGATGGAGTATTAATTTCTCACCCAAAAAAATATGCTCTGATGATGAAGTGCATGAAAAATAAGGGAACTCAAACTATCTGAAGTAGTTTTATATGAAGTGGTGGAAGTTGTACAATGCATTAATTGAATCCAACAGGACTGAGTGCACATTTAGAGGTGAGAAGTTCCTCCCATACCACTGTGTCTGGACTCTCTGAAAAGGGTGAGCTGTGCCCTGCAGACCCCGTTGGCTTTGCTCTTTTCTCCTGAGGAATTGAGCAATTTATTTAGTTGGCAAGTCCTGGGACACAGAGGAGCAACATTCCTTATAATGATATGTGAAACGAGTGTTGGAGAGTCCCAGCACTGCATCAAACTTATGACAGGTACAAGAGTGAACTGATAATGGATTAACAGCTGGTTGTGCTTCCCCAACACAGGGGGTGGCTCCTGGGGAGGGTCCTGTGCAGGGCCAGGGGTTGGACTGTGACCCTGGGGAGGGTCCTGTGCAGGGCCAGGGGTTGGACTGTGACCCTGGGGAGGGTCCTGTGTGGGGCCAGGGGTTGGACTCTGACCCTGGGGGTCCCTCCCAGCTGGGCAGGTTCTGTGGCTCTGGGACATCCCCACTGTCCTGTGTTGGGTTTGTCACATTGAAACCCTCGTGCTCCCAGTCCCACAGGAGTTGGGGTTTCTCTGCACAGTGAGGCAGTTCTGCTGCAGGAGGGGGGACAAGGAGTGCTCCATCCCTCCCTCTCTGGGCTCACAGCACTGGGGGACCTTTGCCTGCAGTTGTTGTCCATGTGAGCGGGACGAGGATTTTCCCCAACCACACAACCAGTTCCCTGGGGTTGGGACTTCCTGGGGCTCTGGCAGTGTCTGTGCCTTCCCCTGCACACACAGTGGGGGACACTCTGGGGATGAGGCTCTGCAAGGACAGTCTGATATTGCCCCTCCAACCCCTGGGGGCAGCTCTGGCCCCTCATGGCAAGAAGGACATGGAGGGGCTGGAGCTTGGCCAGGGCAGGGAACGGAGCTGGGAAGGGGCTGGAGCAGCAGGAGGGGCTGAGGGAGCTGGGGGGGTGCTCAGCCGGGAGAAAAGGAGGCTCAGGGGGCACCTTCTGGCTCTGCAATCCCTGCCAGGAGGGGGAGCCGGGACAGGGGGTCGGGCTGTGCCCCAGGGCACAGGGACAGGAGGAGAGGGCACGGCCTCAGGCTGGGCCAGGGCAGGGGCAGGGGGCACAGCAGCAGGAATTGCTGCCTGGAAAGGGTGGGCAGACACTGGCAGGGGCTGCCCAGGGAGGGTTGGAGTGCCCAGCCCTGGAGGTGTGCACACATGGGGATGTGGCACTCGAGGATGTGGTTGGTGCTGGTTGACAATTGAACTCATTGGTCTTAAAGTCTTTTCCAACCTTCATAATTCTGATTCCATGACCATTTGTGGTGCCTTTGCTGGCACTGGGGAAGGTCCTCAATACAACAGACCATCTCTCAAGATCTCCTGATGTGTCTTAACCTGTGACTGTCACAGAACTCAGAAAGCAGCTTTAAAAACATGCCCTGAAACAGAGAATGTTAAAGATCATTTTATTCAATTCTATAATAATTTTTGAGCATATCTCAACTTCTGCATTTGCAAATAAGTTTGGCTGCGGAATAACAAAGTCTTGTAAAGAGGCAGGGAAAAGATGCTGGATATTTCAGATTTTTTTTATTTATGCCTGGATCCAACTGTGCAATTTTACGATGCAATCTTCTTGTAAAAACATTCTGTTCAGAGCTCCATCGCCCCCATGGAAACAATGTTGGTGCAGCTTCAATCATACACTCAACATGTCAAAAAGGGAACATTTATATTCATAACTCTCAAAACTGAGTCTTAAATTTTACAGCTTTCTTTCCAATTGCCATTTAATTGTGTGAATTCCTTTTTTTCTTTCTGCTCCCCTGGAAAGCTGTGCAAGTTTGGCAGTGCCATCCCTTGCTGTGGTCAGAGTTAACTCAAATTCATTTGGGAAATCATTTGGACAGAAGTACATTGTGTTTAGGGGGAAGTTCTTTACTGTGAGGGTGGGCAGGCCCTGGCACAGGTGCGCAGAGAAGCTGTGGCTGCCCCAGCCCTGGGAGTGTCCCAGGCCAGGTTGGACAGGGCTTGGAGCAGCCTGGGCTGGTGGGAGGTGTCCCTGCCCATGGCAGGGGTGGGGCTGGGTAGGCTTTGAGGTCCCTTCTAACCCAAACCATTCTGAGATTTTATGGTTCTGTGATTGCCAGGGTTTATGTCAGTTGTTTTATTCCACTGGAGATGCTGATGATCTTGGCAGGTTTTGATATTCTGGGAAAGAAACTTCTTAACTTGTTTAAATGGTTTAAAAACCCCCAAATAACAACAACAACAAAAGAAACCCCTCAGAAAACCAACAAATAAGATCTCTGATAACCTATGTGTGATTGATTACAGAGATGATGGTCAGTGCACTAAATTGAACTGTGTGTAATCAAGTGTGGCTTTGTTGGGAGGGAGGGAAGGAGGGGCAGCAGCAATGGCTGAGAACCTTCCCAAGCCCCTGCTCTCCTCCAGCATCATTTCCTCACCATGTGTCTTAAACATGGTCTGAATTATTGCAAATACTGGAGTCAAACCCAGGAATGGAGCAGTGTAGCTGCTGGTAAAAGCACAGGTAGAATCAGCTGAGGATTCCAGGAGAGGCAGGGGCTGGAGCTCAGATGGATGGGCTGGAAGCCTGTTCTCTGCCCAAGGTTTGAATGAAGAAGTGAACTGAAGGGAAGCAAATAGGTTCCTGGTTTCCAAGCCATCAGTTTTTGATGCTGATGTACTTCATCTGTGCCACCCAGAGCCTGTAAGTGCTGGTGGGAGGGATGCCAGGAGCAGGAGCAGGTCACGCTGAGCTCCTTCCGTGGGGCTGGGCCATTATTCTTCTTTACTGCCCTTCCTGTTCCCTCAGATGTAAATGGACATGAAAGGTGTGATTCCCCCCGGGGCTGGGACAGTGCTGGTGTCAGGCTTGGCCCCAGACCCTGCCACTCAGCCTCCCTCCCTCCCTCCCTGCCTGTGCCTTGTCTCTGCCTGAGCTTCCCATTGACAGCTACACAATTGCCTGGAGCTCTACTAATTAATAATTAGCATCCACTTTTGTCTTGTGCTGCTCGAACCATTGTTTTTTCACGGGCTTTGGCAGAGCTGCTGCCTGGGAGGGGGCTGGGCTGGCTCCTGGTGCAGCACAGCTGTCACTGTTCATTAAGGGTTGCCCCACTGGGCCAACTTTGATTCAAGGGGATTCTGTGGCTCTGTTTGCAAGAAATAAGAGTCAACAATTTACAGTGTGTAAAAAGCTTTTAATGTGCCCATTTCAGAGGAGGAAGCTCATCCTGCCTGGCAGAGAGGGAGCAGGTTTCAGCAGCAGGTTTTGTTTTGGCAGATATTCTGGGACTCTTTCCAAACCAACACCTATTGAATTCAACTTTGTATTTCCACAAATGGCTCTAATGCTGAAGCCCAAGTAGAAATGATAAAATACAGACATACAGTGGCACATAAATAACAGTAAAAGTTGAGGTTTGAGGTGTTCAAGTGGCTCACCCGAGCACTGGTGCTGATCAGCAACTGCTGGGCTGTTTGGGTTGGCATGTGCCCATCCACAGATCTGGGTGTGAATGTGATAAATCCTCTGTTTATACCTAAAAATAGGACTGAGTGATTGTTCTGTAATGGACACTAAAGGCTCTGGCCTGGCTGTGGAACCATAATGGCTTTGGTCTGTACAAACCCTGAATACAGACAGGTTTGCACAGCTGAGACTTCAACAGGAATTGGTCCCTGCCATTCCTGCCCATTCCTGCCCATTCCAGGCACTGAGATTCCTGAACATCCTGAGGCACCATCAGGGCTGAGTTATGGCAAGGACAAAATGTTCCCACTCTCAGTGGAAACATCCACTGGAACTGGAAAGTTCAGTTTTGCTGGAAAGAGTCGTTTGAGTTTGTCCTGCCCTCAAATCCAGCTGCTCCTTCTGGAGGGCAGGGCTGGGAGGGATCTCCCCCTCTGGAATGCTGTCCTTGAGGCTCAGACTGGGGATGCTGAGCCAAGGTGGATGTTACAGGTGCTGTCAGATCAAGAGATCATGTTAGCAAGACATTGTGGTGGTTCAACATTGCCAGTGAGTTTGGATAAGTCTTTGACAGGTTTTCTAGAAGAGGGTCTTGGCTCATGAGCTACAAACTCTGGTGTAAAAATGTATTTATAGAGATATAACTGCTGAATCTCATTTACTTGATATTTTAAAATTACTTACATTTTTTGTAGTTATGAACAACTTTTCAGACCTGATGCCTCTCAGATACAACCAGTTTATCTGCACTGCAGTTTGAAATAGTTTCCTACATATCTCCTGAAAGACTTCGATGAGACTCTGAGCTAAAATGAATGTGCAGAAACAACATGGGCATTTTGAAACCCACCATAATTTAGAGCATATTCCATGATTGAATTACAACCAAATATCTCATAATTTCCCCCACTTGTCAGAAAAGGTCATGCAAAGCTGTAAACAATCAATAGTTTTCATGTCTGAGACGAAGAACTTGGAACAGTTTTTCATGAGCTGTGAAGGTTAAACGAGGCACTTGCCAAGATCTATGGAGAGCCATCCAGGCTTTCCATACTTTATGGAATGCTTAGTGGCATGCTCATTACCATTGCCATTAATGGCTTATGATTAATCAAAAGGATTTGGTTTAGGTCCCACAGGTGGAATTCATCCAATTTATCTCTTCTTCTGGGAATTATCCTGAAGCAAGTGTGATGTGAGTGGTCTTTATGTGCTGGGGTTTCTGTGGTGGGGCAGGTGCAGATGTGCCAGATGTCGCAGTCTGAGAGAGAAAAAGGTGCTGTTGGTGTAAAATATCCCAACCCTGAAAGTCTTGGTCAAGTCATTCTTGTGTGGCCTTTACAAACCCCCCCAGTTTCAGGCACCCTCTGCTTCTCCCAGGGAACAAGTGACAGGACAAGAGCAAACGGCCTCAGGGAGCACCAGGGGAGGTTTGATGAGGTTTCTTCACAGAAGAGGTTGCCAAGCACTGAACAGGCTGCCCTGGACAGTGGTGGGATCACTGTCCCCAAAAGTGGTCATGTTTGTGGTCTCTGAGGACTTGGTGAGTGGTGAACATGGTGGTGCTTATTTGGGGGTTGGACTTGATGAGCTCAGAGGTTTTTTCCAGCCTTGATAATTCCATGATTCTGTGATTCAGAGTATTCCACAAGACCCTCTTGCCAAATGCAGGATTCAGTGGGATTTGGGAAAGCAGAGCCACCAGGGACAATGCAGGGACAAAGGCTTTGCCAGGGCAGCTGGCAGTGCTGGAGCAGGCAACCCTGGCACCAGCAACTCCTGCCTTACCAAGGAGGCCTCCAGCACTTCTGAGCTGGGATTTGGGCAGGAGAAAAGAAGGAGGTGCTGCTCTGCCCAGGGAGAGTTGCCACCAGCAGCATCTCAGCAGCTCCTGCCTCCTGGGGAGGAGATGGGCCTTGGTCATCCCAGTGCCCTCAACATGGGCTTTGCTGAGTGCCCAGAGGTGCTGCATCCACCATTTCCCCCCAGGAGGACAGAGTGGTGGTGCTGGGAAAGCAGAAAACCAACTTGTCCTGTGCTCCCTCGTGCCAGAGCAGGAGCAGCAGGGGAGGGGACAGTCCCAGGGGGCATGGAAGGGGCTGCCCCTCAACCTTCAAACAGGGCAGATTTAGTGGCTGTGTTGGAGAGACATCACCCAGGAGTGCTGGAAGGTGCAGCTCTGTGAGCCCTGAGGTGTGGAGGTGCTGGAGATGCCTGAGCCAGGACCTTCTCTGCCCTGCTTGGACTGCAGCTGCCTTTCAGAATCCCAGAATATCCTGAGCTGGAGGGACCTACAGGGATCATCAAAGTTCAGCCCAGGACACCCCAACAATGCCCCCCTGTCTCTGTCCCATCATCCAAACCCTCCTGGAGCTCTGGCAGCCTTGGGGCTGTGCCCACTGCCCTGGGGAGCCTGGTCAGTGCCCACCACCCTCTGGGGGCAGAGCCTTTTCCTCTAACTGGGTCTCACAAGCTCTTGCTGTTGGGAGGAGAAGTCACTGCCTGCTCTGGTGACAGCAGTAGCTGTTCCCCAGCTCCGTCCCTGCCTCTTAAAGGAAGGATTAAAGTATTGTCATTGTCATCAGCGGAGATGTGAGAGCAGAGATAAAGGCTCAGAGAGCTCAGCAGGGCACGGGCTGGCCTCGGGGACAGCTCAGTGCCTGAGCCCTGCTATCGGTGTCACTGCAGAGATAAGGAGGCCAAGATCTCTCTGCGGATCTCCCGGGGCCTGTGGGAGGATTAACTCTGAGTGGTCATAGCCTGGTTTGACGTGCTCAGCGTTGGGAGGGACTGTGGGGACAGCACGGGGGATCAGGGACACGGCACAGCTGCAGAGTCTGAGCTGTGCCCTCTGCTTCCCTCAAGGGTTCAAGAAATGGGGTTGGACGAACTTTGTCTCACTGTCTGGGATCTGAGTGGTGACAGAGCAGGGGCACGAGGTCACTGAGAGCCAAAGCACTGGTTTAGTCTCAGTTTGCTGAATCCAGTGGTGTGTGTAGGTTTGGAAGGAATATTGGGAAGGAATTGCTGGCTGGGAGGGTGGGCAGGCCCTGGCACAGGTGCCCAGAGAAGCTGTGGCTGCCCCAGCCCTGGGAGTGTCCCAGGCCAGGTTGGACAGGGCTTGGAGCAGCCTGGGCTGGTGGGAGGTGTCCCTGCCCGTGGCAGGGGTGGAATGAGTTCTGAGGTCCTTCCAATCCAAACCACTCTGAGATTCCATGATAAATCCCACTCAGTGCTGCTCAGATGGGAGACAATGGGCTTAAATGGGTTCCTCAATGGCTAAATTTGCTGATCCTGTTTTTCAGCAAGGAAGAAATATTGATTGGTATCATTGTGATCCATAAATATCCACTGAAGATATAAAGCTTGGTAAGGAGTTAAGAGGAGGGGTCGATGTGGGTCATGCCCCTAAGCTGGGCAGCCACACAAACACTCTTTAAACTGCTGTTAAAGTCCTGCACCATCTCATTCCTCCACACCAGGAGGAACTGAATTTTCTCGTTACCCAGATTATTCACCTGACAAAAGCAGAGGGGTTTTTTTTTGCCAGTCAGCCAAAGGCTGTGGGTCCTGTCCTGGCTGGCACAGGAGCTGGGCAAGCCACTGGGGTGAGGGTGATCCTGGAGCACTTTCAGGAATAAAATCAGTAGAAACCTTCCCCCACTTTGTTATAAACTCAAAGTAGTGTGACTTCTGGGATTTGTACAGGATTGGGTGGGGTTTTGTTATCATTTTTCTTTGTTTTCTCTCCCTGCAGGTTGGCAGTGGCCAAGGAGGAGCCAAGGAGGAACTGGGAGTGAAAGCCTTTGCTGGACTCTGCATGGTGGGATGTTATTCTGCTCCAGGGATGGCAGTGGGAATCTCAGGGCAAACAAAGTCATTCCCCAAGGGTTCTAGGCATGGAGATTATTTGCATCCTGAGCCTCGTTTGTACCTCCTGCCCCAACAAACAAACAGCCTTTCCTGCTGCTTGGTCTCTGAGGGCGTTTGCACAGACAAACATGCACTGAAGTCCTCTGAGGACTGAGTGTTGACTGGGAGGCAAAACAAAACAGGGATGTTGCCACTGTGTTTGCTATTTAACTCTCTGTGGAGTCAGGAACACCCTCCTGGGGCTGGTCTGGGCTCTGCATGTCCACTTTGTCCTACTCCAGAGCAGGACATTCCAGGGGGAACTTCCAAGTGAAATCAGAGTGGGGAAAAGCACCGAGTCTTCCCTTTTGGAAATGCCTTCCCCAAGAGTGTGGGGGTTGTTTTCAGGAGAGACTCCTCACCTCCTCCTCAGAGGGGGGAAACACTCCCCTGCCTCAAACCCCAAGCTGGGACTGTGTCACATGGACCAACCAAAGCCCTCCCAAGCAGTGGCAGAATCATTCCCAGCAGTGGCTCCAAGAAGGCCCTTGGAGACTCGTTTATTCTGCTTTATGAGACAGCTCAGGCAAGGCCATGCTGAACATCAGCCTAAAAGTCTCCAAAAGAATTGGATTTACTCTCCCAATTTTAATTCTGGGCAGCTGGAAAGAGTTGGCCTAAGACTGGAAGACCAAAGTGGGGAACAAGCTGTGAGTTGGAATTCAGGGAGTGCCATGGTCTCATCCTCACACCCTGTTGCTGTTCCCCTCTCAGAGCCAGGAATGGATCCCATGTAAGAGAGATCCCTCCTGATCCTCCTCATAAATGAGCCCTCCTCCTGCTCTTTTTGGCCCAGAAATGGGAATATTAGCACAGAGCACTTGTGGAAGCAGCAATTTCTGTCTAATAGCTCTGTTAGAGACAGAAGCCCTGCAGGCTAATGAGCTGTAAGCTTTAATGAGCTCCTGATAGTGCTGCAGTAGCAGAGATTAAATATATATCTATATAGATATATATTTTAAATGTCCAAAGGCTGAGAGTAATGAAGTGTGGAAGGATGAAGTGTTGATTGTGAACTCCTGAGTCAGGCAACTGGGCTACTTAAAAAAAATCAGCTATTCCCCATGGGGACATTTCCCAGGATTTAAGAAGCTCATTTTCCCCTCTCTTAATTTTACCCCACGTGATCAGAGTTAACACCTCACTCACCTCTGGCCCAGGTAGCCGGGGATGGGTGGGATCTGTGGCACAAAGGGATGCTGAGATTCCAAATGAATTTCATATATATTATATGAATTATAGATCATATTCCAAATGAATACAGCCAGGTGATAATAAACATTTTATGTATTGATTATATTACCCCAGTGTATCCTGAATCTGAGAGAGAGGGAAAACAAGGTCTGTGTGGTGCTAATGGGGACTGGGCAGAAATGGAGTTTGAGAAACAAAATTATTTCTTTTGGTCAGTTTTGAGGAAAACCCCCGAGGATTATTTTGGCTTAAACCTCTTTTGCAGGAGTAACAACCACAGCTCTGACCAGCACAGGATTGCTCAGAGCAGGCCAGTGTAGGACAAATTGCTGTGGGTGTTCCATTCATGATGCTTCTAAGGTGAAACACGAGGGGGTTTGTTCAGGTATGTATTCAGCTCCGGGTTTTCAGGGGAATTGGGAGCTTTGGGGTGGTTTTCCCCTGTGTCCTCCCCTGTGCAGGGATCCCAAAAGGCTGTAGGCAGCACCTTGGTGTGGTCACCCCATCACAGGGGCCCTGAGATGCACCATGAACTCAAGCACAAGGCAAGGAACCAACTGCCCAATTATTCTGTTGGACTAAAGATGTTTGAATTCCTTGTCTGAACTTGTAAATCCCAGAGGAATTCCTCAAGTGTCATTGTAAATTATTATTATTTTTCTGGCAAACAGATTTGGTTTTCCTGAAAGTTCTTGATGTGGAAAGAGAAGCTGGAAGTGTCCCAGGCCAGGTTGGACAGGGCTTGGAGCAGCCTGGGCTGGTGGGAGGTGTCCCTGCCCAGGGCAGGGGTGGCACTGGGGAGGCTTTAAAGTCCCTTCCAACCAAATCATGCTGGAATTCTATAAATGTGGAGGAAAAAGGGAATATTAGCAATAGTCCAAGGCAGTGTGTCCAGTGAGCTCTAAAAGTCCAGCCTTGGGTGTGCAAACTGAAGGGAAAAGGCTTGGGGACTGTCTCCATCTCAGCTGCACAAACACATCTTGCTGTGCTCAGAGCAGGTCCTGCCTAAACTCCTTGTGCTGGGTTTGTCCTCCAAGAGGGACCTTTGGCAGGAGCTGAGCTTTGGAGGGAGATGTTCCCCAGAGGACACAGAGGCCTTTCCAAGCCCTCACACCGTGGGCAGGTGGTTCAAGCCCTCCTGACTCAGCCCTGGATGGAGTAAATCACTCTCTGGGAGGGACTGGCCTGGCTGGGGGGATGTTCTCTCACTCTGTGCTGGTGGAGAAGCCTCTGTGAGGAGCTGCTGGGAGGGCGGGGCAGGGACAGACAGGGCAGTGGAGCACAGAGGGAGGGACAGACTTAACACAGCTCTTTAACCTGGACCTTTATCCCCTCCCCAGGATCTGTTACGAAGATTCAGTGCAGTGCCAGATCCACATGAGTGCTTGGAGGAGCAGAGAAATCCAACTCCCACATGCTCCTCACAAAGCACTTGTCACTTTTTAACTCTTTTAAGACATATTTTATTTATGCAGTACCATGTGTTTTTTCCAGGCTTTGTATAAATATTTATTAGCCCCTGCCTGTCTTTGATGTGGAAGTAATTTCTCTTCTGATTCCTGGGCAGGAGATTACAGCCTTCCAGCCCTTGCTTCGTGTGCCTCTGTCCCCTGGCACTGTGTCCCCTCCGTCCCCTCTGGGGGTGACAAAGTGCTGGCACAGCCCAGTTGTCTCCAGTGCCAAAGGATGTGTCGGAGTCATGAATTTTGAGCACGACTTCCCTTCCTGGGAACATCTCAGAATCCGTGTGTGCTGCAGCCCAAGGGGCAGGCTGTGCCCAGGGGGGTGGCAGGGCTGGGTGCTGGGGGGCCTGGGCAGCTGCTGCCAGGGCATCTCACCATCTGGCACCCCGTGGGATGGACAGGGCTCAAGGAGATGTCACTGCAAAGCCCTCTCAGACCATCAAATCCACCCAGCCCCCAGCCCTGCCAAGGCCACCACTGACCCATGGCCCCAAGTGCCACATCCACAGGGCTTTTTAACCCCTCCAGGGATGGGACTCCACCACTCCACTGTCACTGAACTTCATGAAATGGCTCCTGGCCCAGGTTTGTCTCCCTGCAATTAGTCCCTCACCCTCACAGGCTCATTTTTTAAATTTTTGAGCCACCTATTTACTTCCCCTGATAATTGTTTTAGGAATTATTCATACTGTGTGCCTGGCAAGATTCATGGAGCTTTCCCTGGGAAACTGCTGATCTTTGGGGACTCGCCTTGTTGATATTCACAGAGCTCATTTTTCAGAAATATCCAATTTTCCACCTATTCTTTAAAGAAAATGAAGCATTCTTTCCTTGCCTGAGCTGGAAACACATTTCTCATGCAGAAAACACATTTTCTTTCACATTTTGGCACTTGCACTGTAAAGCAGAGCAACATCCACGTTCCAGGGCAGTGTCTCCTCTGCTGGGTCCTTGTTGACTGTGGAGAGGGACAGATTTCAGGGAAGCACAAGCTGAAAACCTCATCCCAAAACTTGTCCAGAGTGGCTACATGGCATCTTGGTACATGGAGGTGCTTCCCCTGATGGTTCATGAGGAGTTCCCATCCCTGGAAGTTCAGACAATGAGTAGATGTGGCACTTCATGGTAAGGTTTAGTGGGGATGGTGGGATTTGGTCCCAGGTTGGACTCAGAAGTCTTTTCCAACTTTAGTGATTCTATGACTCTGTGATGTGGATTAGAAATTGGATTGGGGGTTTAAGCTGTGTTATGGGTCTTGGAGATTCTTATGGATCTTGGAGGCACAGCAGATGCCTCCAGGACCAAACCCTGGGGAGAGGTTGGAGGCAGCCCAGGGAAGTTGGCTTATGCCTGTCGTTATTTGTGGGCCAGTTCAACTCTTACAGGTCATTTAAACCTCGTTCCTGTGACCAGAGGAGTCCTCATGTCACAGCCAATATATTGGATGGCCCCAAAACCTCCTGGGGAAAGTTAAACCAGAGATGAGCTCAGGATTGTTGTTTTGCTTGATCATTGCCATGATCATCACTGAGTGAACCAGTTCTGTCCCTTTGCCCTGGACAGTGCTGGGGTTGTTCTGCTCCAGAGCTTTCCCTCCATGAACCCCTCTGCCTCACAGGAGGGGACAGGACACCAGCAGCTGCTCTTCCACTTTTAATATTTGAAGCTGGACCAAGGCAGTGGAGAGAAATCCTCACTAATGGCCTTAATGTTTGATTTGGTGACTTCTGTGCCAACAAAGACAAAATCAGGTTTTGAGAATTATCGAGAGCAGCCCCCAGAAGGGTCTCCTGGGCTCAGACCGCCATGAGGGGCTGGATGTGGATGCTCTGCAGGTGGAAGGATGATCATAGACTCATAGAATGATGGAATATCCTGAGTTTTAAGGGACCCACAAGGATCGAGTCCAACCCCTGACCCTGCCCAGACACCCCAACAATCCCACTCTGTCTCCCAGAGCATCATCCAAACCCTCCTGGAGCTCTGGCAGCCTTGGGGCTGTGCCCACTGCCCTGGGGAGCCTGCTCAGTGCCCACCACCCTCTGGGGAAGGATCTTTCCCTGAGACCCAACCTGTCCCTGCCCTGGCACAGCTCCAGCCATTCCCTGGGTGCTGTCCCTGCCCTGGCACAGCTCCAGCCATTCCCTGGGCCCTGTCCCTGCTCACAGGGAGCAGAGGTCAGAGCTGCCTCTCCCTTTCCACACTTCCCAGCCCAAATCCAGACACTGATAAGCCAATTGCTGTAAATCCTTTGCCTGCTCTTCACTCTCTCTTTGGGCTCAGCTGCTTTTCCCTTGGCACCATCACACCTGGTGGCCTAATGGAGAAGTCCCTGGGGATCTGCTGGGCCATAATGAGAAGGGATTAAGTAACTGCAAGTTATCCTGTAGATCTCCTGGGTTTAGCTCACAGCTCTCTGCCTCTTTGGGATGCAGAATGTGTCTGTTTAGTCTCCTCCACATACTGATAGAATGGAAGTGGCTGCACACGAGGGTTGGTACAGAATAGGCTTAATTTGAAGAGGATGCTCCATGTGTGGTATGAAGGTTCATGTGCTGTGGATGGAGAAGGTAATTTGAGTCACTGATGCTCTGGTGAGACAAGGGTTTATGGAATCAGAGCAGGAAGGAGCCTGGCCAAAGCCCTGGGGATGAGGCTCCTCTCTGAGTCCCAATCTGTCATGCCAAGCAGTGCAATGCAGTGTGAAGGGGGTGGGCAGAGCTGGCACATGCCACTCCGGGGCCTTGGCTGTGTCACTGTCACAGGCATTACTCAATCCCACTGTATTATCCACAGGAACACACAGTCACTGCAGTGGGCATTGGAGTGGGAACATCACTGGGAAATGTCAGGAGATGCATCCTGTTTGCTGTGAGCAGAGCAGGCAGGAGTGTGTGCCCAGCCAGGAGCCCGGGGGGGCACCTGGTGGGCCACTTGTGTGCCAGGAGCTTTTGTCAAACCTGCAGAGCCAAGAGAAAAACATACTTTTAAGCCTTCAGTTGCTGCATCTTAAGCTGCTGCACCCTGTCAGATTGAATCTCTTGTGTCAAGCTCTGATGTGACTGCAGATGTCACAGCCTGGCACATCAGGCACAGCTCTGCCCAACTCCCTCTTCATGGGAGAGCTGCTCAAACAGCCCCTTACGGGAAGAGCTTTGTTTGTGCATCCACTTCTCGGAAGGTTTCACTCCAGGTACTTCTCCTAAAAGCTTCCGAGATGGAAATGTCTGTGGTGTGCATAAACCTGCAGCTGAGGCTGGTTCAAACCCAGGACTGCTGTCTGGGCTCTTTCAGGTCTGCTTTGTCTCCACCTGTCAGTCCCTGATCCCCTCCATGTCCCCTTTGGTGACCAGGTTTGGGGGATACATTGGCTTGGAAAGACCTGCAGGTGTGAATAGCGGGTTTTAGTTTGGATCAACCCACTTGCCAGGTCCTTTGCAGACCATTCTGGAGCGAGTGCACTGTCAGTGCAGGAGGCTGTTCCTGCTACCCAAGGGTCTGTCCCAGACCTGCCCTTGCTGCCTGTTATTGCTGCCAACAATGCACTTGGTCGAGGCTGTGCCAGAGCAAAGTGCTGATGTGGCCGAGGAGCCTCCCTGGCAAAAGGAGTTGCTGCTGCTGGACACAACCTCAGGGGGTGTTGGCCTTGTCTCAGCACAGACGTGTCTCTCCTGGCTGCCCTGGGAGGGCTGCAGTGCCTCAGGGGTTCTCTGGGCTCTGCTTGGCAGAGGGAAATCACAGGCAAAATGGTTTGGACAACACTCTCAGGGACAGGGTGGGATTGTTGGGTGTCCAGAGCAGGGCCAGGAGCTGGACTCAATGGTCCTTGGGGGTCCTTCCATCTCTGAGGGTTCTCTGATCTCTCACCTCCTGTTGTAGGACAATTATGATGTGTGTTCTCCCCACACAGAATTATAAATAAATATCTGTATTTGGACTTGAACGACAGAGCAGGTTTGTGCTTGGATTTGGGTTCTTGCAGCTCAGAGAATCACAGGCAGGTTTGGGTTGGAGACCTTAAAGGTCACTGAAATCCCACCCTCCAGCCATGGGCAGGGACAGCAGATGCTCAAATAAAGATTCTGTGCCAATTACATATGAATATATTAAATAAATACCCAATAATCTATATTTTTAGTTAAAAGATAAGTAAACTGCAAGTCAGTCTGTAGTTGAACACTCAGTGGCTCCTCTGCTTTTCCAGGGACATGAAGGAGAGCCAAATTCTACATTGACACTTTCTAACAGGGATGTGTCTTCCAATGAAATCCCAAACTGCTCAACAGCCTCCTCCCCATCTTTGGCCTTCCCTTAAACTATTTCATGTCCTTTCACCAAGTCTGAGACTTCTCTGACAGTTCCCAAAACAGGCCCAGGAGGAGGTGGAGGGTCTCTGGCTGCAGCCACCACATCTGGTGCAAGGTGCTCCCTCACACCTGGTGGGTGTGACCTGGGTGGATGGAAAAGGCTGATTTTTTCCCTGGAATCGTGGCCGTGGGGAGAGCAGGCCAGTGGCTCTGCAGGATGCTTTTCCAGGGCACTGCTGACTGCAGGTCTCTGCTGTCCCACTTCTGTCACCAAGGATCAGACCCTTCCAGAGGCAAAAATCTCTTTTAGAAACTCCTTCTCTTTGCACTTGTGCCTGTCCCCAGTGACAAGTCCCAGGAGTGTTCCCACTCCATTGGCAGGGCAGGGATCAGGGCCCATGTGGATAATGGAAAAACACATCCTCAAGCAGCAGCCTCTGCCCTAAAAGCAGCTTTTGATTGAAAGACAGACTTAAAAAACCTATTTCCTGCACGGTTAATTAACCTTCAAAACCAGAGGGAGTCTTGTAGGACTAAGATTTAATTAACATGCAATCAGGGAATGATTTGGGTTGGAAGGGACCTCGAAGTACATCTCATCCCACCCCTGCCATGGGCAGGGACACCTACCTGTCCAGGTTGCTCCAAGCCCTGTCCAGCCTGGCCTGGGACACTCCCAGGGCTGGAATCCACCACAGGCTCTCTGGGCAGCAGGACTGCAGGGAGGGGTGCTGGAAGGAGGAGTTTGCCCAGGCAGGCTCTGGCCAGCCCTGGGCAGGTGCAGCTCACCAGTGGGCAGCACTTGCACTTGGCCCCTGCTCATGTTGCACTTCAGCCCCTCTTTCCCCGGACCTGCTTGGAGGAATTAAACCAATCCCATTATGTTTTACAATATTTTTATGTATTATTGATGGCACCTTATAAAATTAAACTGCATCCCATTCCCAGGCAGGCAATTGAAAAGTTTCAGTCTATTAAGGTTTTATTGCTGGAGGGGCCGTGGCTGTGGTTGGAGCTCCACAATTTGTCCCAAAGGGCACAAGGACCTGCTGAAAACATGGAAAACTGAGCTTGCAAGAAATGAATTCGATTGTTACAACGTCGTTTGCTGGCACTGTAGTGCTGGTTTTTGATTTTTTGGAGCCAGTGGTGCCTCCTGTGGCTCTCCATGTGCTGCAGAGATCCCACAGTACAGCAAGAGGAAACATTTATTTAAGCTTCTTAATATTTCTCCATCAGCAGCAGGGAGTGTTTTCTTGAGAGGAAGAGCTGCCCTTCATTTGTATCTCTGTTGAAATATCCACAGGGGAGGGAGAATGGATATCCTGGAAGCTCATCAGGAGCCTGTTCCAGCCAAAGGCAGAACCTGTTGACCAAACTGCTGCTTCTCCTCAGAAATTCCTGCTTGTTTTAGTGCCTTTCCAGGCATAACTCGCAGGGTTTCCCCCAGTGTTGGTTGGGATGGAGGTTCAGGGGATGCTGCTGTGTAGGAACATGTTCTCATGTCCTTCTCCTCTGTCCTTGCAGGAATGAAACACTCCCCAAAGCTCTGCTTTGCTGCAATGTTGAGCCCCAAATGCCCCAGTGAGAGGCAGTGGGAGGCAGGGTGGGAGCTGGTGGCTGAGTGAGAGATGTGGAATCCAGGCAGGAAAAACCTGCTCTCACATGGAATGGGATCACAGAGCCATGGGAGGGTTGGGTTGGGAGGGACCCCAAAGCCCATCCAGGGACCTCCCACCAGCCCAGGCTGCTCCAAGCCCTGTCCAACCTGGCCTGGGACACTCCCAGGGCTGGGGCAGCCACAGCTTCTCTGGGCACCTGTGCCAGGGCCTGCCCACCCTCCCAGCCAGCAATTCCTTCCTGGTATCCAAACCTACAGATTGGAAAAGGGACTGTTTAACAGAGAAGTAAGCCTTGAACCCAGTCCTGTTGCCAGTGCAGCTCCTTGCCCAGGGAGCAACTTTGCTGCTACTTGAAAACTCCATCAACTAAAATCAAAACTCTGTTATGAGGTAAATGTGAATTTCTCAATCAAAATGAGAATAATAAATTTAAAAACAAGTAAATTAAGTTAAAACAGGATTTTTCCCACCCAGAACTAGTGGAGAGCCACTGCAGAACTTTAATTTTGCTACGAGGAGAATGGGGAATCACTTTGATATTACCCAAGAGATGCTTTGAGGTGTGTGGAATACGACTGAATAAATGTATTTTTATACCACCAGAACTAAGAAAGCGCTTGTGCAAGGGCAATGTCTGGGCAAGGTGAGCACATCAGAGGAGGGGCTGCTCTTGGGGGTCAGCACTGCCCAATCCTTCATCATCTTCTGCCTGTCACAAGCCTTTGGTTCCTGAATGAGTCAGAAAACCTCAACTAGGGGATGAAACAGCCACTGACCTCGGATGACAAATATCTGTGTTATTCCTTCTGCTGCAAGAAAAACATCTTTAAAGCTGACAGGCACCTGGGGAAAGCTGTTGTTGCATGGATGGAGCAGTTTTTAAGACCCTATTTCAGACTTTATTCTCTCTTTTTTTGTGGGTTATAAAATGCTGATGCTCTCAAAGCCCCCCATTTGTGCTGCTCCCAAGTGCTGTTTGGTCCCATTTCAGGGCTGCCGTTTTCTTGCTTAAGTGAAAATTGAGATGTGCAATGGAAGGGGAGATTTTCACAGCTTTAATAAATAATATCATTTCTCAGCTAACTGTGGACATGTCAGGCATTGATTTAGAGGGTGATTTCTCTTCACTCTCTGGGTTTTTTTCCTCTTTGCCAAGCAAACACAGCAACAGGGAGCTCCAGAGTCAAGATGCTGTGAGGAATCAGAAAAACCAGCCACTCACTTGAACTCAGCCTAAAGTAAAGCTTCAAAAGTCCTAGAGAAAAGTGTAGATTACAAAGGGCTCCCACTAGACTGTGATGTTCAAAGAAGAAAGGATTCCCTTCTGGTGCCTGACATGCAGTTTGCAATGTTGGAGGAGAGCCTGAAAGTTTTTAGACTAAATCTTTAATTTTCTGCAGTGATGGTTTTGGTTCTGGCACCCAGTGAGGGGCAGCTTACCTTGGTGAGTTTTCCTCCTTCGAGTAAACATCAAATAATTACAATTTATCATGTGATCCCAGACTGGTTTGGGTGGGAAGGACCTGAAAGCCCCCCCAGTGCCACCCCTGCCATGGGCAGGGACACCTCCCACCAGCCCAGGCTGCTCCAAGCCCTGTCCAGCCTGGCCTGGGACACTCCCAGGGCTGGGGCAGCCACAGCTTCTCTGGGCACCTGTGCCAGGGCCTGCCCACCCTCCCAGCCAGCAATTCCTTCCTAATCTCTGCTCCAGAGCTGCTCTCTCTTGGTTTAAATCTGTTTTCCTTGTCCTCTCTTGTCACCTCCCACCAGAGCAGGTTACTCTGAGTCCTGCCCACCCTTGATTTATGTCACTGCCTAACTAGAAAACTGTGGTTCCCTTTTCCCCCTCCCTTTTCAGCAAAACCCAACCCAGTTTTCTTGGCTTTCTGCTTTGCCCTCCTGGGCTGTGCCTGTGCCCCAGTGCCCAGCAGAGACTCCCTGGCAGCAGAGGATGAGCTGGAAGGAGCATCTCTGCCCAGCCCCAGCCCCACAGCCCTCAGGACCTGCTGCCAGGCCACTGTCCCCTCCCAGGCCACTGTGCTCTCCTCCTTGGCTGGCAGAGGTTCCTGGTGCCTGTTTGCAGGGCACTGAGCACCTCCTGGCCCGGGGCTGCCCTGGGGCACCCCCAGCACTGGTGGCACCACTGCAGCCACACCTAGCTGGGCTTCCAGGGGGATGTGCCCCCACACTGTATTCCTGCTCAGATCCTGGGATGGCAGAGTGAATCAGAGCAGCCCTGAAGCTGCTGGAACCCATGCTGGGGCTGGCAGAGCCCCTGTCAGTGCTGGGCACGAGCAGAGTTCCCCAGGATGTGCCCAGCACACACAGCTGGGCTGGGAGGGGGGCACAGAGGAGAGGAACCTCCCGGGCACTTTGCCCCTTTATTTATGTGCAGGTGCCTCCTTCAGTTGTGTTTTCCTGCCTTAACTGGGGCTGGCACAATGCCCTGCTGTGGCTCAGGGGTGGGCAAGGGGAAGGACCCACCCTGGGCTTTGATCTCACAGGCACAGGATTAGCAATGGAAGGGAAGGAAGAGGCTTTTCTCTTTGTTCAGGAGGAACAAATCAGTGCAAATCTCTCCCTACAGAGAGATCAGAGTGAAAAGGTAAGAAAAAAAGGTAAAACTAAAAGTAAGAAGGGCCTTTACTTGGGTTGGTAACTGCAGAGGCAAACAGGGGGGGATGGGGCTTCAAACAAGCTTCACTCCCAAATAAATGAGTCATTCTGCTGTCAAATTCTCCCTTCCTGCTCTGTGGGTCTCGGGATGTCTTCACAGAATTCAGTGTCCCTGTTTAGGAAAACAAGGAAAATCTAATATAAAGAAAATGAGTGTATCAGTTCCTTCTGCCCATCCCTGCAAAATTCCTGCCAACCTCTGACTTTATTGCTTCGAAATTCAAACTGGCTGATGTTGGTATCAAAATGGATTCTGAAAAAAACCCCAGAAGTGGTTTGGGTGCTACTCAAACACAAGTTTCTTCTGAAGATCTGAATATGGTAATGACTTTCAATCTGTGTGGATTTGAACCTACAGAGGTAAATCTAAATCAGTGCTTTAAATCTAGTTAGGAGAATTCATTGGAGTGAGAGAATTAATTCTATTTGCAGCCAGAGCCTTGGCTTTCCACCCAGAGCACGTTACTCACCAGCCTGGAAGCCCTGACAGAGATGAGAGTTTCTTTACTGTGTCATAAAATTAAAAACTTTTGGAAAAAAAACCCAACAGAAAAGCAATTGTGGGAAAAAATGTTGCTGAGAAGTGCATGAAAAATAGGAAAAACCTTTTGTTTATAGTTTTATATTTACTATTGATTTAGTTTCCATGCTGGCATCAGATTTCAGAGTCTTCCATCCCTCTGGCAGCAGGAGGGGCAATCTGGGGGAGGGATCCCCAACATCACAGAAATCTGGTGGGAATCCTGTCATGGAATCACAGAACCATGGAATGGTTTGGGTTGGAGGGACCCCAGAGCCCCCCCAGTGCCACCCCTGCCATGGGCAGGGACACCTCCCACCAGCCCAGGCTGCTCCAAGCCCTGTCCAACCTGGCCTGGGACACTCCCAGGGATGGGGCAGCCACAGCTTCTCTGGGCACCTGTGCCAGGGCCTGCCCACCCTCCCAGCCAGCAATTCCCTCCCAATACCCAACATTAATCTCCTCTCCTTCAGCTTCTGGATCCTTCTGCATTTTCTCCCTAGCTGGCCTGTTCTGCTGTAGCTCCACAGCCTCAGGAGCACACACATAGTCACAAATAAAACCCCTTTTGCTGTTTTCTGAGAAGCCCCTGAAAGGCAGACAGCACCTTCCTGGGCTCTCAGCAGCTTTGCTAAGCCTTGTGGAACCTCCCTGAGTTGTGCTGCCTGAGGACTCTGCTCTTCCTGCTTTGGGAATTCTCTCAGGAGCTGCAGCTTTCCAAACCTGACTGTTTGCAGCAACCTCATCCCTGCAGGTGCTCAGACCCTCCAGCTCCCCCTGACACCACCGAGATCCAGCACAAGTCCTGGCACAGCCAGGCCCAGCTGCTCAGCAAACACCTGTGGAACTGCTGCAGATGCCCAGCTAATCCTCTCCAAATTCATAAACACAGTTCTTGCTGCAGAGAGAATCCTGCAGTCGTTGGGAATTGCACAGCACAGCCAGGGAATGTTTGCTGGATGTGCCTCATCCAACCCTGCCCAGGAAGGGCAGTGGGACAGGGGGAGCTGCAGGTGAGGAGCAGGAATAGCCAAGGGCAGGGACAACTGAAGGCTGGGAGAGCTGGGGGAGTCACCTGGAGAAGGGAAACTCCAGGGACACCTGAGAGCCCCTTCCAGGGCCTAAAGGGGCTCCAGGAGAGCTGGAGAGGGACTGGGGACAAGGGCTGGAGAGACTGGGGACAAGGGCTGGAGGGACAGGACACAGGGAATGGCTTCCCACTGCAGAGATGTTCTCCCCTGGGCTGGGAATGCCAGAGAATTCCCTCCCAGGGCAGAAATGCAGCAGGTGAAATCAGAACTCTCTCTATGGCACCACACGGGGTGTTTTATTCCTTGTATCAAAAGCAGGAGTTAAATTCAAAGCAGCCCTTCAGCTGAACTGCAATCACCAGGATCATAAAGCCTTTGTCATTCAGGAAATCCACTTTAATATTGTCTGTCTCTTTGAAAAGACAGTTCCCTGCTCGGGCTTGACTGAAGTCAGTCTCTAAGTGTCTGTCCAAAGGAAAGGAAACTGATATTTTACATTTATTGAACTTGTCATTGCAGGAATCTCTTGCTCTTTGGGTTCTGATGGGAAACAACCTGAATGCAAAAGCAGTTCTAAAGGAAAACATCAGCCCCCACCCTGCCATGCCCCACTCCTGCCCCCAGTGCCCCCAGTGCCCCCAGTGCCCTCCCTCTCCAGGGCCAGGGGGCCAAACAGGCTTTCCCCTCATTCCATAGGAATGAATTCCTTCCAAGCCTTCCCCGCCAAGCTCCTGAGCCTCCAACCTCCTCCTGCCCTTCAAACCAGCTGCTGTTTCTCTCAGGGGAAAACAAGAGGCACAAACCCAACCACAGCTGTGCCCCTCACTGCGAAGCCCAACCCAGTTCCTCTGCCCCCTCTCTCTGTGGCAGGGGCAGTGCCCCCTCCCACCCCTCACCTCCAGCTGCAGGGAAGGCTGACTTGGCCCCGGGAAATCCTGCCAGCTGACTGCATTTCAAACTCCAGCTGTGCTGGATCTCCTGAACAAAAGTGTTTAGGATGAGTTAACAGCATCTCTTTCTCCTGCTGTTGTTTTATTTTTCTCTTTAAAAACACTACACCTTCATTTATTTGGCTTTCCAGGAAGCCTCGCTGTGCCAAGCATGAAACATCACCTGCAGTAATAACAAGGACTTTGTTGAATAACCCACCAGAATTCCTTCCTAAAGAGCCTTCCAGAAGAGGAATAAGCTCTTTGTTTGGCCCCCGTGTGCCAGGCAGGCTCTGGCAGCTACAAAGGGAATTATTAAGGGGTTTTAGAGCCAGTGAGTTGCACAAACACTGATTCTTCACAGAGGCAGCTGAACTGCCAATGCAACACACACCCCTTCAAACACCCAGAAAGATTCCAAAGCCAAAAGAGCATCTTTGACACCACCTGCAAGATGAAATGTTTGTAGGGAAAGAAAGAGAACACTTTGAGTCTTCCTTTCTGCAGCCACAGGTGCCCAGGACGGTGTGTGTGCCCCCACACAGGGCAGGGCTGGGCATTTCCCACCTCACCCACATGGCACATTCCCTGCGGGCACTGGGAGAGCCTCCAGCACCGCCAAACCCCCGGGGCGGGATCGGGAACATCCAGGAGGGCAAACCCACGGACAGCACAGCCCTTTCCCTGTAACATGCACAGGGAGCACGACAGGCACTGGGGGAGTGATAAATAGTTCTGTTTATGGCACTAAACCCGCTCCATTTGGCTTTAAATACGAATTAAACAATACTTTTACTTCCTACACTCCCAAACTTTGAGCTGTGAATGGCTGAAGCTCCAGGAATGAGGAACCTCAGCCAGTTCCCACCGAAGTTAAACATTGGCATCCCCCTGGGGGTTATAGAGAGCAAGAGTTTCATCTTCAAACTCAACCAAGCAGGGCTTTAGCTTTGCTTCTTCAGTTTAAAAGTGAGCACGAGGAACATTTACAGCCACCCCTGAACTGTAGGAAGTGAAGTCTATTTAAATGAGATGGGAGTGTGGAAATGGGTTTAATTACAATATCCTTAAGAGCTGGAGCTCACCAGAATGAACTAGAGAGGCTTTCTCAGAGCCACGGGATGATCTGGGGGGAGAGAGACCTCAGACCCCCCCAGTGCCACCCCTGCCATGGGCAGGGACACCTCCCACCAGCCCAGGCTGCTCCAAGCCCTGTCCAACCTGGCCTGGGACACTCCCAGGGCTGGGGCAGCCACAGCTTCTCTGGGCACCTGTGCCAGGGCCTGCCCACCCTCCCAGGGAGGGTTTTCTCCCCACTATCCCATTTCAATCTCCCCTCTTGGCATTTAAACCCATTCCCCCTTGTCCTACTGCTTTGCTGGGTAACACGTGCTCTGTTTTCTGCAGCTGGATCTGAGGGTTGTTGTAATTAATGCTAATTCTTCTTCAGTTTGATTTTCTGGACAAGCAGAGTTGGTTCTCCAGTTTCATGGCAATATTGTTGCCACTTCACTATTGTCATACACAAAGATCAGTTCTGGATTTTGCCTGTAATTAATTCTGCTGCAGAATTTGTGCTCTTTGCCCCACAGGACCTGAATGTGAGGGCTGGGGGGGTGGGCACTGGGTGAGTTTGTTATTCCAAAGGGGTGTTTGGTGGGCTGGAGCTGAGGGCAGTGGGAATACTCCTCACAGGGATTAAAACAGGAAAAAATAGTGTGGAGAAACCCTCCTGGGGGTTAATGCTCTGAGCACGTTCCTGCTGGTGCCAGATGGGAACACCCCTGAGCCAGCTGTGCCTGGCACGGAGCAGGACCTGTGCCCACCCAGCTGTGGAACTGCCCCTTGCTTTGACCCCACTGCCACCCACCCTGTTCATCCTCCCTTTTGGAGGGCATTTGTCACTATGGAGTTCCCAAGAGGAGCTGTGGATGGGCCAGAGCAACAGAAGGGTTTGTGGAGTGGCTGCAAAACTCGAGGTTGGCTGGTGGTTAAACTGGTACTTTGTGTAAGGTATTTGCTGTTCCTCTGCTTCTCTCTGAGATTTATCAGGGCCTGGGGGAGAGGGGAACGAGCAGCCTCAACTGAAGACTCAAAGGGTGTGGAAATGGCCCTTCCAAATATTGCTCTTCTTGCAGAAATTAACTTTTACGCTTCTGGGAGGTTTTATTGATATCAGTGATGTTTGCTGCAATTCCTGTAATATGTTCATTTATGGCTGTGTGTGCTTGGAGAAGGGAAAGATCCCTGGAATGGGAACAGGTCCAGGCAAGGGAAAGGACATAAAATGATCCTTGGCAGAGTGCAGGGAAGTGGGCACAGCAGAGGGAGGGATCCAGAGGAGAGGGAGGGATCCAGAGGAGAGGGAGGGATCCAGAGGAGAGGGAAGGATCCAGAGGAGAGGGAAGGATCCCAGAGGAGTCTGAGGGATCCCAGAGGGGATGGAGGGATCCAGAGGAACGTGAGGGATCCAGAGGAGTCTGAAGGATCCCAGAGGAGAGGGAAGGGCCTCCGAGAAGAGTGAGGGATCTCAGGAACATGAGGTGTCTCAGAGTAGTGTGAGGGATCTCAGGGAAGCATGAAGGGTCTCAGAAGGGCGTGAGGGATCCCAGACAGACATGAGGGTTCTCAGTTCCTAAATCTGCATTT
This sequence comes from Sakesphorus luctuosus, assembly GCA_013396695.1. NCBI lineage: Eukaryota > Metazoa > Chordata > Aves > Passeriformes > Thamnophilidae > Sakesphorus > Sakesphorus luctuosus. The sequence continues at coordinate 157,967 of VWZD01010721.1, forward strand.
TGCTTTCTGAGCCTGCTTTGCGTGCAGGTTCCTGTCCATGGCAATGATCAATGTGAGGGATCAGGTTCCCACAGGCAGGCAGGCTTTCATGTGCCATTATTAAATTGAATTTAAATCTTAATTACAGCAGCTACGAGGCAGTGTGATATTATTAAAAAACCCTCTGTATATTTTAGCTCAAAGGAAATGTGTTCATTCATTCCAAGCCTTTTGATTTCCTGCAGTTCCATAACTGGAGGTGCCTTTGGAGCTGTTCTGTTTCTGTGCTGGTGATCCCCAGCTGGGTGATGGTTGTGCTCCATTTCCCCTTCCTTTGTTGGGGTATTTTTGGGACAGGTTGTTTCCGGAATTGGTAAAGAAAAGCTGCCCTGAGATGGGTATTTTGGGGTGTTTGATGGTTTGGAGATGTGAGCTCTTGGAACCCTCAGCAGTGAAGGTTTTCTGGACAATGCCCAGACTCTGGATCTCCAGTTTCACTGGTGCAGGATGGAGTGTTTGACATGGCACCGTGAGAGAACCTTCAGCCCCAGCCCCAGGCAGAGCCCTGGCTCCAGTCCCCTCCCTGGCACAGCTTTGGGTGTGCCAACAGGTGCCTTCCTGGCACACCCCAGGGGTTTGAGCCCAGCAGTGTGGTGGGTCAGGGGACAGCACAGACCTGGGGCTGCCCACGGGGGTGCTGTGGGACCTGCTGGGGACAGTCCAGAGGAGGCCCCAGAGATGCTCCAGGGCTGGATCCCTCTGCTCTGGGACAGGCTGGGAGAGCTGGGGGGGTCACCTGGAGAGGAGAAGGCTCCAGGGAGAGCTAAAGGTTCCAGTACCTAAAGGGGCTCCAGGAGAGCTGGAGAGGGACTGGGGACAAGGCATGGAGGGACAGGACACAGGGAATGGCTTCCCACTGCCAGAGGGCAGGGCTAGATGGGATATTGGGAAGGAATTGCTGGCTGGGAGGGTGGGCAGGCCCTGGCACAGGTTGCCCAGAGAAGCTGTAGCAAAGAAAGGAGTATTCCCTGTGTCCTGTCCCTCCATGCCTTGTCCCAGGTGCCTCTCCAGGATCTCTGCTCCCCTGGGAACAGCCAGCCTGGCACTGCTCATGCCCTCAGGGGTTGGCAGGAACCACCTGCATAAGGGCACAAGTGAAGAGTCCAAGTCATATTTTTTTTCCCTGGATCAAAGTTTTCCTCAGCTTGAGAAAATCTGTTTGGAAATGGGGTGAAGCACTTAATTTTCTGTGAGGATTTTTTTGGTTTTGCCTTTAAAGCACCATCATAAATGAAGAGCTTTTGGGGTTTATTTTGCAGTGTTTGTCCTAATGAATTACAGACACGCTGTGTTTGCAAGCTGCAAATTGCTGAATAAACTGCCAGCTAATAGAATTTAGGGAGGGTTTTTAATTTATCCCACTGCCCACAGCGCTGCAAAATGAGTTTGTGACAGAGGGTTTATATCCATCATTATGTCCCTTCATTTAGAGCCTTCTCAGAGAGCATATTAGTGATTATTAGTGATAATAATTGTCCCAGTCTGTACCATGGCAGCTCCAAAGTGCTGATATTGCCTGAATGTGATTCACTCTTGTCTTAAAGTGATAGAGGAGTTTTAAGTCTTCTGAACACTAAATTTCCCTGTAAAAGATACTAAGACAATTAAAACTCAATATTATTTTCATGGCAGGAAAACCTTCACTCCTGGGAATATTCCTCCCCTGGTGTCACAGGAGAGTGTGGGAACCTCCTTTGTACAGAACTGACCTCTGAGCAGATTTCCTGAAAGGCTCCAACGCTTGAATAACTTGTTTTCAGCATTGCTGACCCAAGACTGGGGAGGAATTAAGAAGAACCCAGTCCTGGGGTCAGATACCCAATGCCCCCAGCTGAGGGGGCTCTGGAGGGGCTCCTCAGTCCCTGCAGGAGCTCACAGGGAGCTGTGAGACCCCAGGCCAAGCATTTCATCTCCCACAGACAGCCCCTGACTGGGGAGGAGAACTGCAGCTCCCTCAGATTTGGGGCTGAATAACAGTGGTTGAGACTTGTTGAAATGCCAAGGATCTCACACTGGCCCAGGTGGGGAAGTGCTCGAGGTCTCTACATTGGGGTTTCCATCCCTGCTGTGCCTCTTGGGGCTGTGGCTGTTGGGTTTGTTCATGCTCCATTAATTCTGCCTCTATTTATGGCAAAGTCTGCCTGGAAAGTTCCTTCCTTCGGTGTTGTTTAAAGGGGAACCTCTGCTGGAGGCACAGAGTGTCACTGAGAAGAGTTCAGGAGCCAAAACATCACTTAAAGATATTTTCCCTTAGTCCTTACCTGCATTATGGACATTATTTTGTCCATCCTCATAAGGTAACAGATTGCCAGACTGGTTTGGATGGGAAGGGACCCCAAAGCCCCCCCAGTGCCACCCCTGCCCTGGACAGGGACACCTCCCACCAGCCCAGGCTGCTCCAAGCCCTGTCCAGCCTGGCCTGGGACACTCCCAGGGCTGGGGCAGCCACAGCTTCTCTGGGCACCTGTGCCAGGGCCTGCCCACCCTCCCAGCCAGCAATTCCTTCCCAATATCCCATCCATCCCTGCCCTCTGGCAGTGGGAAGCCATTCCCTGTGTCCTGTCCCTCCATCCCTTGTCCCCAGTCCCTCTCCAGCTCTCCTGGAGCCCCTTTAGGCCCTGGCAGGGGCTCTCAGGTGTCCCTGGAGCTTCTCCTCTCCAGGTGACCCCCCCAGCTCTCCCAGCCTGTCCCAGAGCAGAGAGGTCCAGCCCTGTGGTCTCCTCCATGGCCCTGTCACTCCCCTGTTCCCCACAATCTGAGTTTCCTGCAATTCTAAGGTGCTCCAGAGGGTCAGAGCAGAGACTTTATCCTCGAGTTTCAGAGGTTTGTGTCCCCAGCAAACCTCTCTGCAGGAAGGGCAGAAGCAGCACAATGATCACAGCACTGCTTTAAATTATTTTGTTTACTGTCTGTGTTAGATATTAAACATTATGTCCTGGGATGTGTGGCTGGAGACAATTTCAGTCACTTTGGCATCCAGGTAAGAGAAAAATGATAAAAAATCTCCCAATCTCTTTTATAACCCAGCCTTGAGTAACAAGGGAACACTAAAGCTAAAATGACTTTTTGCCAATAATTGTCTTTTGGTTCTTTAAAGCAATACAGTCAAAGCTCTGTAGACTGAACACCACCAGTGATGGGATTTGTATCTCTGCTAAATGCAAAATTTAATTCAGTGTTCGGTTGTTTAAAATTTAACATCTAAACTTGAGTGTGCCATAAAAACCTGAGCTGCTTCTCATGCTTATTAGTGGGAGGGAAAAAGCACGCTAATTCCATGGAATTCACAGCACTGGTGCTACACTGGGGTTTGTGAAAGGGAAAATGTTCTTCAGATATAAACCCTGCCCAGGCTGCCACAGGCAGCAAAGGAGGCAAAGGAGGCAAAGGAGACAAAGGAGGCAAAGGAGGCAAAGGCAGCAAAGGTGGCAAAGGTGGCAAAGGAGGCAAAGGCAGCAAAGGAGGCAAAGGTGGCAAAGGAGGCAAAGGCAGCAAAGG